>CM059449.1:12405287-12529414 GCA_030390025.1 Squalus acanthias
CCTCCCCCTCACCCACACCCTCCCCCTCACCCACACCCTTCCTCCAACCCCTCTGAGTCTTGGCCTTTTGGGCCATGATTCTCAAGAAGTTCAGAGCTCTGACAGATATAACACTGAACCCCAATCCATTTCCCAGTAATCCCTATGGAGTGGTGAGAATGTCGAACTCGCTACCACGTGGAGTGTTTGAGACGAATAACATAGACACATTTAAGGGGAAGCTGGATAAAGACATGAGGGAGAATTGAATGGAAGGATGTGCTGATAGTCAGATGAAGAGTGGTGGGAGGAGGCTCATGGGGAGCATAAACACTGGCCGGACCAGTTGGGCTGAATGGCCTGTTTCTGTGTTGTAAGTTCGATATATTCCTATTCTGACAAAGTCCCCTGGTCCTCCCCAATCTGCTAAACTGCAATAATCTCTCAAAAGAGACACTATCCGGCCCTTTCACTATTTGATAGACCTGTATCAAGTCTACGCTGCTGTAAAGTAAGTAGACCGGGGTCCTTGAGCCTGTCTCAGTAGCTGAGGTTCTTTCAGCCAGGAATCGTTCTTGTAGCTCTCCTCCGGACCTCTTCCAAGACCACGATATAACCCACCAAATGTTCATCGCGCGACTTCCTCTTTTTTTTGACAAACGCTCCTCTTCCTTTTCTTCACTTGTAGCAGCAGTTCCTCCTTGTACAACTGTGAGGATAACATCATCGTCAGCCAGCTCCTAACCAGCGGATTTAAAAAAGGGCCGTGCCAGGAACATTCACAGGGTAAGCAGATCGCGGCAGTGTGCTCGGTGCGCCAAAGATCCAGTAATGCTGCAAGTGGCCAACTTCGGTTCAGCTTTGGAGTGAGAGTTGTCTCATTGAGTGTGGAGTGGTTAGACTGTGGAACGTGGAGTAGTTGAGGCGAAAAGCATCGATGCATTTAAGGGGAGGGGGAAGGAGGAGGAGGGGTGAGAATGGAGGGGAAGGGTGAAGGGTGGAGAGGTGTGTGGGGGGAATGGAGGGGAAGGGTGGAGGGAGGAGGAGGGGTGGAGGGAGGAGGAGGGGTGGAGGGAAGGAGGAGGGGTGGAGGGAGGGAGGAGGGGGTGGAGGGGGAGGAGGAGGGGGTGGAGGAGGGAGGAGGAGAGGGAGGAGGGGAGGAGGGAGGAGGAGGGGTGGAGGGAGGAGGAGGGGAGGGAGGAGGAGGGGTGGAGGGAGGAGGAGGGGGTGAAGGGATTGGAAGGGGTGGCAATGATGGTGGAGGGGTGGGTGCAGGAATGGGGAGGGGGGTAGAGATGATGGGGAGGGGCGCGTGCAGGGATGGGGAGGGGTGGAGGGAGGGGGGAGGGGTTGGTGCAGGGATGGGGAGGAGTGGTAGAGATGATGGGGGGAGGGGCGGGTGCAGGGATGGGGAGGAGGGGTAGAGATGATGGGGGAGGGGCGGGTGCAGGGATGGGGAGGGGGTGTAGAGATGATGGGGGAGGGGCGGGTGCAGGGATGGGGAGGAGGGGTAGAGATGATGGGGGAGGGGCGGGTGCAGAGATGGGGAGGGGTAGAGATGATGGGGGGAGGGGCGGGTGCAGGGATGGGGAGGGGGTGTAGAGATGATGGGGGAGGGGCGGGTGCAGGGATGGGGAGGAGGGGTAGAGATGATGGGGGAGGGGCGGGTGCAGAGATGGGGAGGGGTAGAGATGATGGGGGGAGGGGCGGGTGCAGGGATGGGGAGGGGTAGAGATGATGGGGGAGGGGTGGGTGCAGGGATGGGGAGGGGTAGGGATGATGGGGGGAGGGGCGGGTGCAGGGATGGGGAGGAGGGGTAGAGATGATGGGGGAGGGGTGGGTGCAGGGATGGGGAGGAGGGGTAGAGATGATGGGGGAGGGGTGGGTGCAGGGATGGGGAGGAGGGGTAGAGATGATGGGGGAGGGGTGGGTGCAGGGATGGGGAGGAGGGGTAGAGATGATGGGGGAGGGGTGGGTGCAGGGATGGGGAGGAGGGGTAGAGATGATGGGGGAGGGGTGGGTGCAGGGATGGGGAGGGGTAGGGATGATGGGGGGAGGGGCGGGTGCAGGGATGGGGAGGGGTGGGTGGCGATGATGGGGAGGGGTGGGTGCAGGGATGGGGAGGAGGGGTAGAGATGATGGGGGAGGGGTGGGTGCAGGGATGGGGAGGGGTAGAGATGATGGGGGAGGGGCGGGTGCAGGGATGGGGAGGGGTAGAGATGATGGGGAGGGGCGGGTGCAGGGATGGGGAGGGGTAGAGATGATGGGGGAGGGGCGGGTGCAGGGATGGGGGGGGTAGGGATGATGGGGGAGGGGTGGGTGCAGGGATGGGGAGGGCTGGCGATGATGGGGGAGGGGTGGGTGCAGGGATGGGGAGGGGTGGCGATGATGGGGGAGGGGCGGGTGCAGGGATGGGGAGGGGTGGCGATGATGGGGGGAGGGGTGGGTGCAGGGATGGGGAGGGGGGTAGAGTTGATGGGGAAGGGTGGCGATGATGGGGGGAGGGGTGGGTGCAGGGATGGGGAGGGGGTAGAGATGATGGGGGAGGGGTGGCGATGATGGGGGAGGGGCGGGTGCAGGGATGGGGAGGGGGTAGAGATGATGGGGGAGGGGTGGCGATGATGGGGGAGGGGCGGGTGCAGGGATGGGGAGGGGGTAGAGATGATGGGGGAGGGGTGGGTGCAGGGATGGGGAGGGGGGTAGAGTTGATGGGGAAGGGTGGCGATGATGGGGGGAGGGGTGGGTGCAGGGATGGGGAGGGGGTAGAGATGATGGGGGAGGGGTGGCGATGATGGGGGAGGGGTGGGTACAGGGATGGTGGGGAGGAGTGGAGATGATGGGGAGGGGCGCGTGCAGGGATGGGGAGGGGTAGAGATGATGGGGGGAGGGGCGGGTGCAGGGATGGGGAGGGGTAGAGATGATGGGGGGAGGGGCGGGTGCAGGGATGGGGAGGGGTGGCAATGATGGTGGAGGGGTGGGTGCAGGAATGGGGAGGGGGGTAGAGATGATTGGGAGGGGCGCGTGCAGGGATGGGGAGGGGTGGAGGGAGGGGGAGGGGTGGGTGCAGGGATGGGGAGGAGTGGTAGAGATGATGGGGGGAGGGGCGGGTGCAGGGATGGGGAGGAGGGGGGTGGGGATGATGGGGGAGGGGCGGGTGCAGGGATGGGGAGGGGTGGCGATGATGGGGGAGGGGTGGGTGCAGGGATGGGGAGGAGGGGCAATTATGGGGGGGGCAGGTGCAGGGATGCGGAGGAGGGGTAGAGATGATGGGGGGAGGGGCCGGTGCAGAGATGGGGAGGAGGGGGGTGGGGATGATGGGGGAGGGGCGGGTGCAGGGATGGGGAGGGGTGGCGATGATGGGGGAGGGGTGGGTGCAGGGATGGGGAGGAGGGGCAATGATGGGGGAGGGGCGGGTGCAGGGATGGGGAGGGGTGGCGATGATGGGGGAGGGGTGGGTGCAGGGATGGGGAGGGGTAGGGATGATGGGGGAGGGGTGGGTGCAGGGATGCGGAGGAGGGGTGGTGATGATGGGGGGAGGGGTGGGTGCAGGGATGGGGTGGGGTAGAGATGATGGGGGGAGGGGCGGGTGCAGGGATGGGGAGGAGGGGGGTGGGGATGATGGGGGAGGGGCGGGTGCAGGGATGGGGAGGGGTGGCGATGATGGGGGAGGGGTGGGTGCAGGGATGGGGAGGAGGGGCAATTATGGGGGGGGCAGGTGCAGGGATGCGGAGGAGGGGTAGAGATGATGGGGGGAGGGGCCGGTGCAGAGATGGGGAGGAGGGGGGTGGGGATGATGGGGGAGGGGCGGGTGCAGGGATGGGGAGGGGTGGCGATGATGGGGGAGGGGTGGGTGCAGGGATGGGGAGGAGGGGCAATGATGGGGGAGGGGCGGGTGCAGGGATGGGGAGGGGTGGCGATGATGGGGGAGGGGTGGGTGCAGGGATGGGGAGGGGTAGGGATGATGGGGGAGGGGTGGGTGCAGGGATGCGGAGGAGGGGTGGTGATGATGGGGGGAGGGGTGGGTGCAGGGATGGGGTGGGGTAGAGATGATGGGGGGAGGGGCGGGTGCAGGGATGGGGAGGGGTAGGGATGTTGGGGGAGGGGCGGGTGCAGGGATGGGGTGGGGTAGAGATGATGGGGGGAGGGGCGGGTGCAGGGATGGGGAGGGGTAGGGATGATGGGGGAGGGGCGGGTGCAGGGATGGGTGGGGTAGAGATGATGGGGGGAGGGGCGGGTGCAGGGATGGGGAGGGGTGGGTGGCGATGATGGGGGAGGGGTGGGTGCAGGGATGGGGAGGGGTAGAGATGATGGGGGAGGGGCGGGTGCAGGGATGGGGAGGGGTAGAGATGATGGGGAGGGGCGGGTGCAGGGATGGGGAGGGGTAGAGATGATGGGGGAGGGGCGGGTGCAGGGATGGGGTGGTAGGGATGATGGGGGAGGGGTGGGTGCAGGGATGGGGTGGTAGAGATGATGGGGGAGGGGCGGGTGCAGGGATGGGGAGGGCTGGCGATGATGGGGGAGGGGTGGGTGCAGGGATGGGGAGGGCTGGCGATGATGGGGGAGGGGCAGGTGCAGGGATGGGGAGGGGTGGCGATGATGGGGGAGGGGTGGGTTCAGGGATGGGGAGGGCTGGCGATGATGGGGGAGGGGTGGGTGCAGGGATGGGGAGGGGGGTAGAGATGATTGGGAGGGGCGCGTGCAGGGATGGGGAGGGGTGGAGGGAGGGGGAGGGGTGGGTGCAGGGATGGGGAGGAGTGGTAGAGATGATGGGGGGAGGGGCCGGTGCAGAGATGGGGAGGAGGGGGGTGGGGATGATGGGGGAGGGGCGGGTGCAGGGATGGGGAGGGGTGGCGATGATGGGGGAGAGGCGGGTGCAGGGATGGGGAGGAGGGGCAGTGATGATGGGGGAGGGGCGAGTGCAGGGATGGGGGCAGTGATGATGGGGGAGGGGTGGGTGCAGGGATGGGGAGGAGGGGCAGTGATGATGGGGGAGGGGTGGGTGCAGGGATGGGGAGGGGTGGCGATGATGGGGGAGGGGCGGGTGCAGAGATGGGGAGGAGGGGGGGTGGGGATGATGGGGGAGGGGCGGGTGCAGGGATGGGGAGGGGTGGCGATGATGGGGGAGGGGCGGGTGCAGGGATGGGGAGGGGTAGAGATGATGGGGGAGGGGCGGGTGCAGGGATGGGGAGGGGTAGAGATGATGGGGGAGGGGTGGGTGCAGGGATGGGGAGGGGTAGAGATTCTGGGAGAGGGGCGGGTGCAGGGATGGGGAGGGGTAGAGATGATGGGGGAGGGGCGGGTGCAGGGATGGGGAGGGGTAGAGATGATGGGGGAGGGGTGGGTGCAGGGATGGGGAGGAGGGGTAGGGATGATGGGGGAGGGGCGGGTGCAGGGATGGGGAGGTGGGGTGGAGATGATGGGGGAAGGGTTGGGTGCAGGGATGGGGAGGGGTGGAGATGATGGGGGAGGGGCGGGTGCAGGGATGGGGAGGAGGGGTGTGAGGAGTGGGAAGGAGCGGGTAGTGTCGGGAGGGGGAGGAGAAGGTGGATATGGAGAAGGGTTGCTTGTGTCTGACAGAGAGATTGTATGAGAAAGGAGATGACTGGCCGATTCTCTTCTTCAGTGTCTCTGAGTCAGTGTTTGGCAGTGTGGAAGTGTTTACAGGAAACATTAGGAACAGGAGGAGGCCATTCTTTTCCTCGAGCCTGTTCCGCCAATCAATTCCATCTGGCTGATCTGTATCTTAACTCTATTTACCCACCCTGCTTCCATAATCCTTAATACCCTTGCCTGACAAAAATATACCAATCAGATTATCCCAAATTTTGAAACGATTATCACAATTTTGTGTGTGAGAGTCTTGGGGCGCAATTATCGGCCGGGCGCAAAGTTTAGCGCCTGGCGCAAATTATCGCCACCGACTGCAAACTTGGCTTCTATCGCCCCTGGAGGTGATTGGAGCGCTAAATCAGGCGCTTCACACCTGTCTTAAGGCGCTAACGCCGAGCAGCGAGGCGCTAACACAGAGCACTGGTGAAGCTCATGTGATGTCAGTCAGCAATGGAACACAACACAATGGCGCCAGCCAGTTCTTAAAGTCGATCTTGCTCTCCATCCACACCCTGCTCATTGCAGCCTTGAATCTCGGCCTAGAGAGACCTGTACATCAATTCTGCTGGAAAGAAAAATGGAGAGACCCAGGGAAAGACCTCAGAGTGCAGCCTCCACAGTCTCTTCTAAATCGATGCAAGGAAGGCCAAATCAAAAAGAACCTACAAAGTGCTGCTCAGTACCCAAAACTCCTTCACACAGTGTTGATTCTCTCCAGAAGTCTCTCTCGCTCTCTCAGAATCTCTCTCTCTCTCTCTCTCAGAATGCGTGTTGCAAAAATGTCTCCCACAAAAAATGGCAGGACGAGGGTGCCATTAAATAGCGCTCCCCCAACCCTTTACCGACTGCAAAGCGTTCCCCTCAACCTGTCATTGCTCGCGGCAGACGGAAAGGAAGGGAGCGCCACTCAATATCCAGTCCGGGGCGCTACCGGGGCGTTGCACACTTGACTGACATCACGAACTGCCGGCGCAGGAGATGGTGTTTAGCACCGCCGCAAAAACTCTGGTCAATTTCACGAGCGGCGCAAACATCGCCGCGCCCGGGCGCTAGTTGCTTTGCGCCCCATTAGCGCCCTCTTAGGGCGCTAACGGTAGGTGCAAAGCAACTAAATTTTTCCCCCATAGAGTCATGGGGGAGAAATTCGGTATCGTCCCGTTTGGGGCGCAATTATCGGCCGGGCACAAAATTTAATGCCTGCCGCTAATTATCGCCTCCGACTGCAAACTTGGCTTTTATCGCCCCTGGAGGCGATTGGAGCGCTAAATCAGGCACTGCACACCTCTCTTAAGGTGCTAATACCGCGGAGCGAGGTGCTAACTCAGAGCGCTGGCGAAGCACATGTGATGTCAGTCAGCAATGGAACACAGACACACTGGCGTCGGCCAGTTCTTAAAGGGGAGGGTCGACCTTGCTCTCCATCTGCACCCTGCTCATTGCAGCCTTGAATCTCGGCCTGGAGAGACCTGTACATCAAATCTGCTAGAAAGAACAATGGAGAGATCATGGCAAAGAGCTCAGAGTGCAGCCCCCACAGTCTCTTCTAAATCGATGCAAAGAAGGTCAAATCAAAATGAACCTGCAAAATGCTGCTCAGTACCCAAAACTCCTTCACACAGCATTGAATCTCTCCAGAAGTCTCTCTCTCTCAGAATGCGTGGTTCAAAAATGTCACCGACAATAAAAGGCAGGAAGCGGTCGCCTTTAAATAGCGCTCCCCCAGTCCCTTCCCGACTGCAAAACGCTCCCCTCAACCTGTCATTGCTAGCGGCAGGCGGTAAGGCAGGGGGCGCCACTCAATATCCAGTCTGGGACGATACCGGGGCTTTGCGCGCTCGACTGACGTCACAATCTGCGGGTGCAGGAGATTGTGGCGGTAGTGCTTAGCACCGCCGTAAAATGTCTGGTCAATTTCGCGAGCGGTGCAAACATCGCCGCGCCCGGGTGCTATTTGCTTTGCGCTAACGGGAGGCGCAAAGCAACTGAATTTTCCCCCCATAGCGTCATAAAGGCACAGAAGGAGGCCATTCGGCCCATCGAGTCCGTGCCGGCTCTCTGTAGAGCAATCCAGTCAGTCCCTTTCCCCCGGTCTATCCCCGTAGCCCTGCAAGTTTATTTCCTTCAGGTGCCTATCCAGTCTCCCCTTGAAAACATTGAGTGTCTCCGCTTCCACCACTTCTGTCGGCAGCGAGTTCCAGGTCACCACCACTCGCCGTGTAAAAAAGGTTTTCCTCACATCCCCCCTGAATCTCTTGCCCAAAAGCATAAATCTGTGACCCCTAGTCCTTGTACCATCAACTAGTGGGAACAGCCTTTCCCCGTCTAGCCTATCCGAACCCGTCATAATCTTGTACACCTCTATCAAATCACCCCTCAACCTCCTTTGTTCTAATAAAAACAAATCCAGCTTCTCCAACCTGTCCTTGTAGCTAAGATCCCCCATCCCCGGAACCATTCTGGTAAATCTCCTCTGCACCCTCTCAAGGGCCTTCACATCCAGACCTGGACGCAATACTCCAGTTGTGGCCTAACCAGCGCTTTATAAAGGTTCAGCATAACTTATAGAAACATAGAAACATAGAAGATAGGAGCAGGAGTAGGCCATTCGGCCCCTCGAGCCTGCTCCGCCATTCGATGAGATCATGGCTGATCATCCAAATTCAGTACCCTGTACCCTCTCCCCATATCCCTTGATACCTTTAGCTTTAAGAAATATATCTAACTCATTCTTGAATATATTTAATGACTTGGCCTCAACTACCTTCTGTGGCAGAGAATTCCACAGGTTCACTGCTCGCTGGGTGAAGAAATTCCTCCTCATTTCTGTCCTAAATGGCTTACCCCTTATCCTTAGATTATGACCCCTGGTTCTGGACTCTCCGACCATCGAGAACATTCTTCCTGCATCTAGTTTGTCCAGACCTGTCAGAATTTTATATGTTTCGATGAGATCCCCTCTCATTCTTCTATACTCCAGCGAGTATAAGCCCAATCGACCCAATCTCTCCTCATACGTCATTCCTGCCATCCCAGGTATCAGCCTTGTGAATCTTTGCTGAACTCCTTCCATGGCAAGAACATCCTTCCTCAGATAAGGCGACTAAAACTGCACACAGTACTCAAGGTGTGGTCTCACCAAGGCCCTGTACAACTGCAGCAGGACATCCCTGTTCCTATACTCAAACCCTTTCGCTATGAAGGCCAACATACCATTTGCCTTCTTCACCACCTGCTGCACCTGCATGCTTACTTTCAGCGACTGGTGCACAAGGACACCCAGGTCTCATTGCACTTCCCCTTCTCCCAATCTATTGCCATTCAGATAATAGTCTGCCTTTCTGTTTTTGACACCAAAGTGGATAACCTCGCATTTATCCATCTTATATTGCATCTGCCACGCTTCTGCCCACTCACCCAACCTGTCCAAATCATCCTGGAGTTTCTCGGTATCCTCCTCGCAGCACACACGCCCACCCAGCTTTGTGTCATCTGCAAACTTGGAGATATTACATTTAGTTCCCTTATCTAGATCATTAATGTATATTATGAATAGCTGGGGTCCAAGGACCAATCCCTGCGGTACCCCACTAGTCACTGCCTGCCACTCGGAAAAAGACCCATTAATTCCTACTCTCTGCTTTCTGTCTGCCAACCAGTTCTCTATCCAAGTCAATACCTTGCCCCCAATCCCATGTGCCTTAACTTTACACGCTAATCTCTTATGCGGGACCTTATCGAAAGCCTTTTGAAAGTCCAAATACACCACATCTACTGGTTCTCCCTTATCTATTTTCCCAGTTACATCCTCAAAAAATTCCAGTAGATTAGTCAAGCACGATTTACCTTTTGTAAATCCATGTTGACTTTGTCCGATCCTGTCACTGTTTTTCAAGTGCTCAGCTAGTACCTCCTTTATAATGGACTCTAGTATTTTCCCCCACTACCGATGTCAGGCTTACCGGTCTGTACTTCCCCGCTTTCTCTCTACCATCCTTTTTGAATAGTGGGGTAACTTTAGCTACCCTCCAATCCATGGGTACAGTTCCAGATTCCATCGAATGTGAAGATGATCAGCAATGCATCTATTATTTCTAGGGCCACTTCCTTAAGTACCCTAGGATGTAGATTATCAGGCCCTGGGGATTTATCGGCCTTCAATCCCGTCAATTTCCCTAACACCATTTCCCTGCAAATACTGATTTCTTTCAGTTTCTCCCTTTCATCAGACCCTATGTTCTCCAACATCTCTGGGAGGTTATTTGTGTCCTCCTTTGTGAAGACAGAACCAAAATATGCATTTAATTGGTCTGCCATTTCTTTGTTCCCCATTATAACTTCCCCCGCTTCTGACTGCAAGGGACCTACACTTGATTTCACTAATCTTTTTCTCTTCACATATCTATAAAAGCTCTTACTGTCAGTTTTTATGTTCCCTGCAAGCTTACTTTCATATTCTATTTTCCCCTTCTTAATTAATCGCTTTGTCCTCCTTTGTTGAATCCTAAACTGCTCCCAATCCTCAGGGTTACCGCTTTTTCTGGCCAATTTATATGCCCTCTCCTTGGATCTTATGCTATCCCTAATTTCCCTTGTTAGCCACAGTTGAGTCACCCTTTTTGTTTTATTCTTATGCCACACTGGGATGAACAAATTCTGTAGTTCATCCATGCAGTTTTTGAATGTTTGCCATTGCCTATCCACCATCAACCTTTTGAGTGACATTCCCCAATCAATCCTACCCAATTCGCGCCTCATACCTTAATTTAAATTCAGGAACCATGTCTCTGATTCAACTACTTCACTCTCAATCCTAATGAAGAATTCTATCATATTATGATCACTCTGACCCCAAGGGGCCTCGTACAACAAGATTGCTAATTAATCCTTTCTCGTTACATAATACCCAGTCTAAGATGGCTTGATCTCTGGTTGGTTCCTCGACATATTGTTCCAGAAAACCATCCCGTAAACATTCTACTTTTGTACTCAATACCTCTATTTATGAAGCCCAAGATCCCATATGCTTTGCTAACCACTCTCTCAATATGTCCCGCCACCTTCAGGGACCTATGCACATTAACTCCCAGGTTCCTCTGTCCCTGCACACTCTTTAAAACTGTGCCATTAAGTGTATATTGCCTCTCCCTGTTCCTTCTGCCAAAATGCATCACCTCACACTTTTCTGTATTAAATTCCATCTGCCACTTGTCTGCCCATTCTGCTAGCCTTTCTATGTCCTGTTGCAGTCAATTGATATCATCCTCACTATTTGCCACACCCCCAAGTTTGGTGTCATCAGCAAATTTAGAAATTCTACTTTGTATTCCAATATCCAGGTCATTTATATATATCAGAAAAAGCAATGGCCCCAGCACTGACCCTTGGGGAACACCACTGTCTACCATCCTCCAGTCTGAAAAACACCCATTTACCACAACTCGCTGTTTTCTGCCCTTAAGCCAATTCCTTATCCAAGCTGCCACTGACCCACCTATTCCACGAGCCTCAATTTTGTTAACCAGCCTTCTATGTGGTACTTTGTCAAACGCCTTCCTAAAATCCATGTAGACAACATCCATTGCATTCCCTTCATCGATCCTCCCTGTTGCTTCATCAAAAAATTCAATTAGATTAGTCAAACATGATCTGTCCTTTACAAATCCGTGTTGGCTCTCCTTAATTAGCTTAAAATTGTGAGAAATTACGTGTGACAGTGAGAGAAAGAGTGAGAAAGGGAGTGAGCGAGAGATAGAGATAGCAATAGAAAGAGTTAGATTGATAGAGAGAGAGAGAAATAGATAGAGAGAGAAAGAGAGAGAGAAAGGGAGTGAGCGAGAGATAGCAATAGAAAGAGATAGAGAAATAGATAGAGAGAGAGAAAGAGAGAGAGAAAGAGACAGAAAGAGAGAGATGGAGAAAGAGAGATAGAGAAACGGCCACAGGTTGGCCCTGTGTCTGTTGTGAGCCCCTTTTGTTTTCAAAGCCGGTACAAACCACAGAAAAGTGATTAGAAATTTATCAGAGTATTTTCTTTCTCGTGGAAATCTGTGACATTTCTTTTCCGACTCAGGGAAATGCAGACACGGCGGTCAAAGCGATCCAGGGCAGAATGAACCCCCCACTGGAGGAATCAATAAAGAGACATCCAGTCCTGCCCGCTCCCCTCATCACAAGCTGCACCAGAAGGCGGCGCATCTCGCCATAAAGGCAACGATGGAATTCTTCATCGGCCCCGGTGAGTAAACACGGATAAAGATGTTGACGTAAGCGAGCCTCCGTCACTGTCGCGGCGTTGGGAGAATCTCGGTGTCATTTGTGTTAAAAGTGCTACAACAGTCCGCCACCGTCACCTGAAACATCCACGTCGCTTATATCAGCCAAAAAGACAAAAAATAAAACATTTAACCATTTGCATTAACGTCACTTTTCAAAGCTGCCGGTTGCAGCGTCTTAAACACGCCGTTTATTTCGGGCTGTGCTGTCTCACCAGTTCGCACCACGTTAAGATGCGCTGAATGCAAGGAAGACACATAAGTATATAGCATGCTAAGTAAATAACACCTTGTTACGGTCCAATTAGCTTTTGTGTACTTTAAACCCTTCTAACTTCTTATAAATTGCATGTGGTTACACTTGGTACTAAGCACAGACTGTGGTAGCAAATACGGCTTCAATAGTGATATACAGTGTACAGTAGAGTACTGTCGTAGCGTTGCCCTGTTATAACTGCCATCGCGTTTAGTGGGCAAATACCTTAAATGGCTGCACCTGCCAACCATATTTGCAGGCAGTGCCACAACTATCTTCCCCGGGTCCAGATCGGTAGATAACCAGGTGCAAGAGCTGGGCCAACTGTTGGACTGCTTTCTTGTTTATATCGTCTCGTTACTTTAAGCGCCAGATTACACACATGCTCAGTTGTAGCAATGGCGGACCAGGACTTTATTGAATCCTCATACCATCCACAACCCGTCTGAGCTGCTACTGAGACATCACACTTCAAGACTCCAGTGTGAGCTCACAAGTCTTTTCATACTTCACAAAAAACAGCTGATCTTCGAACTCATCTCCACCTTCCCGCCCTATCCCCATATCCCTTGATTCCCCTCGGATCCAAAAATCTATCGATCTCTGTCTTGAATATAGTCAACGACTGAGCCTCCACTGCCCTCTGGGGTAGAGAATTCCAAAGATTCACCAGCCTCTGAGTGAAGAAATTTCTCCTCATCTCAGTCCTAAATAGAGTCATAGAGTTATACAGCACAGAAAGAGGCCCTTCGGCCCATCGTGTCTGCGCCGGCCATCAAGCCCTATCTATTCTAATCCCATTTTCCAGCACTTGGTCCGTAGCCTGGTATGCTATGGCGTTTCAAGTGTTCATCTAAATGCTTCTTAAATGTTGTGAGGGTTCCTGCCTCTACCACCCTTTCAGGCAGTGAGTTCCAGATTCCAACCACCCTCTGGGTGAAAAAGTTTTTCCTCAAAAATGGCCGACCCCTTATTCTGAGACTGTGACCCCTGGTTCGAGATTCCCCAGCCAGGGGGAAATATCCTCCCAGCATCTACCCTGTCAAGCCCTGCAAAAATTTTATATGCTTCAATATGGATTCAAGGAGCGTTTTATTGTTACAGGTTATGGATTACTGGATCGATTGGGACCAGATAAATTCAAGAAGTTCTTTAACCTGGAGGGATATACCTTGGCCTTTGTCATTGATGTCAGTGGAAGTATGGGTGATGAAATAAATGATGTAAAGACAACGTGCATCGATCTACTTAAAAAGTACCAAGACTCCCCCGATGTGCCATACAATTATGTCCTAGTGCCATTCAATGACCCAGGTATGTGCCCTCCCCTCAGCTTTTCATTACTTTCTGTCTATCTCTTTACCTTTCTCTCTCCTTCTCACTTTCATTCTCTCTCTCTCTCTCGCTTCATTGCATCCTTCTCATTTTCCATTAATTTTCTTTCTGCCTTCCCTCCCACCCTCCCGGGCTCTCCCACTCTGTCTAGCTGATGCCTCATGCCTCTGATTCTCACCCTGTCCCTCTCACTTTTTCTCCCTCTCTTCCCTTCCTCTTGCACTCCTCTCCCACTTCTTGTGCGCTCTCTTGCGCTCACTGTCTCCTTTTTTGCCATCTTTCATAGAAACATAGAAACATAGAAGATAGGAGCAGGAGTAGGCCATTCGGCCCCTCGAGCCTGCTCCGCCATTCGATGAGATCATGGCTGATCATCCAAACTCAGTACCCTGTACCTGCCTTCTCCCCATATCCCTTGATACCTTGAGCTTTAAGAAATATATCTAACTCATTCTTGAATATATTTAATGACTTCGCCTCAACTACCTTCTGTGGTAGAGAATTCCACAGGTTCACCACTCTCTGGGTGAAGAAATTCTTCCTCATTTCTGTCCTAAATGGTTTACCCGTTATCCGTAGATTATGACCCCTGGTTCTGGACTCTCCGACCATCGGGAACATTCTTCCTGCATCTAGTTTGTCCAGACCTGTCAGAATTTTATATGTTTCGATGAGATCCCCTCTCATTCTTCTATACTCCAGTGAGTATAAGCCCAATCGACCCAATATCTCCTCATATGTCATTCCTGCCATCCCAGGTATCAGCCTTGTGAATCTTCGCTGAACTCCTTCCATGGCAAGAACATCCTTCCTCAGATAAGGCGACCAAAACTGCACACAGTACTCAAGGTGTGGTCTCACCAAGGCCCTGTACAACTGCAGCAGGACATCCCTGTTCCTATACTCAAACCCTTTCGCTATGAAGGCCAACATACCATTTGCCTTCTTCACCGCCTGCTGCACCTGCATGCTTACTTTCAGCGACTGGTGCACAAGGACACCCAGGTCTCGTTGCACTTCCCCTTCTCCCAATCTATTGCCATTCAGATAATAGTCTGCCTTTCTGTTTTTGACACCAAAGTGGATAACCTCGCACTTATCCACGTTATATTGCATCTGCCACGCTTCTGCCCACTCACCCAACCTGTCCAGATCATCCTGGAGTTTCTCGCTATCCTCCTCGCTGCACACACTCCCACCCAGCTTAGTGTCATCTGCAAACTTAGAGATATTACATTTAATTCCCTTATCTAGATCATTAATGTATATTGTGAATAGCTGGGGTCCAAGGACCGATCCCTGCGGTACCCCACTAGTCACTGCTTGCCACTCGGAAAAAGACCCATTAATTCCTACTTTCTGTCCTCTCCCTCTCAATTCTCTCTCTTTCGCCCTCTCTCCTATTTTCTCTCTCCCCCTTTCTGCTTCGCATTTTCTCTCCCTCCCTCCGGACTTTCTCATCTCTGCTCTCATCTTTTTTCTTTTGCTTTCTCTCTTTCATTTCTCCTCCTCCCTCCCCTACCTCTTGTGCGCTCTGATCTTGTCCGTCTTTTCTTTTTTTGCGGTCTTTCTTTGCTTCCTCACTTTTCTCTCTCTCGCACTCTCCCCTCCCTTTCAATCTCTTCCTCCATTCCTCTACCTCTCATTTTCTTTCTTTCCCACTCTCCCCCTCCTCACTTTCGGCCTCTTGCCTTTCCCCTCTCACTTCCTCTTTCTCTTGTTTGCGATCTCTCTCCACTAATGTCTCTTTCTGTCCCTGCCTCTTGATCAATCTTTCACTCTTCTTCCCTCTTCATTGTTCTCACTCTCTGCCCCCATCTAGCTTTCTCTCTCTCTTGCGCTTCTCATACTCCCTATTGCTTTCCTCTCTCCCCTCCCTCTTTCTTTCAACCCCTCGTGCTCACTTTATTTTCTCTCTTTTCCCTCCCTCTCTCTCTCTCTCTCTTCCAGTCATACTCCTCATTTTCTCTTTCCCAGCCTCTCTCTCTCTCTCTTTCTCTACCCTCTTCCTCATTAGCTGGGAATGTTCATCAGAATGCCACTGATAACTCGCTCACATTATATTGCATTCTCTCAGATGTTGGACCAGTGGGAATTACGCAGGATATTGACGAATTACGGAGTATGATTTCCAAACTCAGGGCCTCCGGTGGAGGAGACTGTCCAGAATTGGCTTTGACTGGACTTGAACTGGCTCTTCGTAACAGCATGCCGAGGTAGGGCTCATTTATTAATAGGTAGCTTACCCAGCCCCCATTATTTCCCTTCTTAATTGGTCCTACTACCAGTCTTCAACCCTCAGCAAAAAGATAAGGACTGTCCAGTTGGATATAATTTACCTGAATTTTCAGACAGCATTTGTCAAAGTTCCACATGAGCGGCTTCGAAAGAACACTGAGGCTCAAGGGATCAATGTCAAAATGAGACGACGGGATTGACAACTGTATTGCCAACAGGGAGCGCAGGATGAATACAGAGAGAAAAAGGGGTTCAGCAGCTAATAGAGTTCTGGGCTCCCGGGTGCTCCCATTACTTATAAATGACTCGAAGGGGAGCATTTATAATATTACGAACCCTGACTTCAACCTAACCCGCTTGGTGGGAACGGGATGGGTTCCAGTCGGGCACTCATTTCACACCCTGCCCGATTTTACTCCATTAGGGAGTAAATGAGACAAATATTTGGTCGTAATTCTAAAGGGGCTAAACAATGCTCCAAATTCAATTAATTCGATGGGCTAGGGAATGGTAGCTGGATTTTTTTTATTCGTTCCTGGGATGTGGGCGTCGCTGGCAAGGCCAGCATTTATTGCCCATCACTAATTGCCCTCGAGAAGGTGGTGGTGAGCCGCCTTCTTGAACCGCTGCTGTCATTATGGTGAAGGTGCTCCCACAGTGCTGTCAGGGAGGGAGTTCCAGGATTTTGAACCAGCGACGATGAAGGATCGGCGATATATTTCCAAGTCAGGATGGTATGTGATTTGGAGGGGAACTTGGAGTTGGAGGTGTTCCCATACGCCTGCTGCCCTTGTCCTTCTAGGTGGTAGAGGTCGCGGGTTTGGGAGGTGCTGCCGAAGAAGCCTTGGCGAGTTGCTGCAGTGCATCTTGTCGATGGTACACACTGCAGCCACAGTGCGCTGGTGGTGGAGGGAGTGAATGTTTAAGGTGGTGGATGGGGTGCCAATCAAGCGGGCTGCTTTGTCCTGGATGTTGTCAAACTTCTTGAGTGTTGTTGGAGCTGCACTCATCCAGGCAAGTGGAGAGTATTCCATCACACTCCTTACTTGTGCCTTGTAGATGGTGGAAAGGCTTTGGGGAGTCAGGAGGTGGGACACTCGCTGCAGAATACCTAGCCTCTGACCTGCTCTTGTTGCCACAGTATTTATGTGGCTGGTCCAGTTAAGTTTCTGGTCAATGGTGACCCCCAAGATGTTGATGGTGGGGGAATGCTGTTGAATGTCATGGGGAGGTGGTTAGACTCTCGCTTGTTGGAGATAGTCATTGCCTGGCACTTGTGTGGCACGAATGTTACCTGCCACTTATCAGCCCAAGCCTGAATGTTGTCCAGCTCTTGTTGCATGCGGGCATGGAGTGCTTCATTTTCTAAGGAGGCGCGAATGGTGCTGAACACTGTGCAATCATCAGCAAGCATCCCCAGTTCTGACCTTATGTTGGAGGGAAGGTCGTTGATGAAGCAGCTGAAGATGGTTGGGCTTAGGACACTGCTTTTCAGCAGCAGGTGAGCTGAAGCAGGGGCGGAGACGAGCGATGTTACGGAGGTGGAAGTAGGCAGTTTTCGTGATGGAGAGGATATGGGGTCGGATGCTCAGCTGAGGGTCCTAAATATAAATTAGTCCCTAATAAATCCAGTACGGAATTCAGGAGCAACCGCTTTACTCAGAGAGTGGTTAGAATGTGGAACTCACTACCACAAGGATTAGTTGAGAAAAGTAGCATAGATGCGAATAAGGGGAAGCTGGATAAACATATGAGGGAGAAAGGAATACAAGGCTATGTTGATAGGGTTAGATGAAGAGAGATGGGAAGAAGCTCGTGTGGAGCATAAACACCAGCACAAACCAGATGGGCTGAATGGCCTGTTTCTGTGCTGTACATTCTCTGTAGTGATATATATTGAACAGGTAGAGGGAACTATACTCTGTATCTAACCCCCTGTACCCGCCCTGGGAGTGTTTGATGGGACAGTGTAGAGGGAGCTTTACTCTGTATCTAACCCGTGCTATACCTGCCCTGGGATGTGTTTGATGGACAATGTGGAGGGAGCTTTACTCTGTATCTAATCCCCTGTACCTGTCCTGGGAGTTTTTCATGGGACAGTGTAGAGGGAGCTTTACTCTGTATCTAACCCGTGCTGTATCTGGCCTGGGAGTGTATGATGGGACAGTGTAGAGGGAGCTTTACTCTGTATCTAACCCCCTGTACCTGCCCTGGGAGTGTTTGATGGGACAGTGTAGAGGGAGCTTTACTCTGTATCTAACCCGTGCTGTACCTGCCCCGGGAGTGTTTGATGGGACAATGTAGAGGGATCTTTACTCTGTATCTAACCCGTGGGGTACCTGATCTGGGAGATTAAACTGCTTGGCCAACACCAGAAGCAATCTCCCTGGACGAATGTTGCCAACACTTGCTGGACATATTCCTGGAGGTGTCATCACATCACCGCCCGCCTCCAACTGCTCCGTCCCCATTGGTCACCCGACAGGACCATCCTCGCGGCGCATCACCTTCCCAGCCAATCGGAATGCAAATAAACTCTTCCTTACCCTATCAGATGATCGTTGACTGCCACAAACAGCCTTTGTCCCCCCCAGGTACGATATATTTAGAACTAATTGTTAAAAAAAAAGCACAACTATTTAACGCCCCTGATGGTTTTGCTCCTGGCTGTTGCTCGCAGCAGTGTCCTGGAGATTAAACTTCAATTCCTGGGGACACCAGGGCAACCCTGGAGGGGTTGGCAATCCCACCCCTGGAGCTGCCAAAGAGTTTTATAGTTAATGGAATTCCTTTGCAGGTTAACACACAGAATGACTTCTTCTCCCCCTAGGTCGCAGATCTTTCTTTTCTCCGATGCTGGCGCGAAGGATGAACATAAGGAGGATCAAGTAAAACTCCTGATCGAGTCAACAAAAAGTAAAATCAATCCCTTACTGACAGGATACTGCAAAAACAGGAGGTCAAAGAGGAGTAAGTTGTCTGCTGCCACAATCAGCTTTGGCAGATGAGAAAACGCCTTTTCCAAAATTCATTATGGGGATGTGGGCGCCGCTAGTAAACCCGACAATTATTGCCTGTCCCTAGTTGCCCATGAGGAGGTGGTGGTGAGCCGCCTTCTTGAATCGCTGCAGTCCCGTGTGTTGAAGGTGCTCCCACAGTGTTGTATGGTAGGTTGATCCAGGACTTAGATCCAGTGACGATGAAGGAACCCGTGCTGTACCTGCCCTGGGAGTGTTTGTTGGGACAGTGTAGAGGGAGCTTTACTCTGTATCTAACCCGTGCTGTATCTGCCCTGGGAGTGTTTGTTGGGACAGTGTAGAGGGAGCTTTACTCTGTATCTAACCCCCTGTACCCGCCTGGGAGTGTTTGATAGGACAGTGTAGAGGGAGCTTTACTCTGTATCTAACCCGTGCTGTACCTGCCCTGGGAGTGTTTGTTGGGACAGTGTAGAGGGAGCTTTACTCTGTATCTAACCCGTGCTGTACCTGCCCTGGGAGTGTTTGTTGGGACAGTGTAGAGGGAGCTTTACTCTGTATCTAACCCCCTGTACCCGCCTGGGAGTGTTTGATGGGACAGTGTAGAGGGAGCTTTACTCTGTATCTAACCCGTGCTGTACCTGCCCTGGGAGTGTTTGATGGGACAGTGTAGAGGGAGCTTTACTCTGTATCTAACCCGTGCTGTACCTGCCCTGGGAGTGTTTGATGGACAAAATTGAGAGGTCGCACAACACCAGGTTATAGTCCAACAGTTTTATTTGAAATCACAAGCTTTCGGTGCTATCGATTGCCCCTTCCTCAGCTGAAGTAAATAGATACAGGTACATTCAACAGGATCGCATCTGGCGACAAATGCCAGAGACTTGAAATGACGGAAGAAGTGCCTGTCTTTCACTCAACAATATCAACAACTTCCATTTACATAGCGTTTTAAATGCAGCAAAAGGTCCCAAGGCACTTCGCAGGTGCGATCATCAGACACAAATTGCCACTCGGATGAGGTCAAGTTTACGGGGGTTGCAAGGTGGGAAGTCCGGGCAGGACATCTTTGGAATAGTTGAGTCGAAAGGTAACAAAGGCATGGTTGGGGGTTTCAGCAACAGATGAGCCGAGGCCAGGGGCAGAGACGTGCGACGTTACGGTTTCGCATCTTGGAAACGATCTCATCTCCCGTCTTATCGATTCTAATCTTGGCCAGGTGATCCATTGACTTCCCGGACACAGCACAGCTCCACCAAGAACATTTTCGAGGAACTAGCTGAGTTCTCTGGAGGCTTCTACGCGCTTGCCTCCAAAGGAGGATTGCAGAACATCCTGGGGTTGATGGAGATGGCTCTCAATGCAGCACCCGTCAAGATCTTCACCGCACAAACAGAGGCTCAAGAAATCTCCTTTCCCGTTGACGACTTGCTTGTGGAGTTCTCAGTCTCCGTGAAGTCCGCAACATCACCGTTTAATTTAGCTGTACTGCAGCCACTCGGTGAGTTACTGAGCACATCGAGATTGTTCTCCTTAGAGCTGAGAAGGCCAAGGTGGAGCTTGAATAGAGGTGTTCAAAATTAAAAAGGGCTTTGAGAGGGTAAATAATGAGAAACTGGTTCCACTGGCAGGATGGTCGGTAGCCAGAGGACACAGATTGAAGGTAATTGGGCAAAAGAACCAGAGGGGGAGACGAGATTTTTTGTTTTACGCAACGAGTTGTGATCTGGAACGTGCTGCCCGAAAGGGCGGTGGAAGCAGATTCAATAGTCACTTTCAAAAGGGAATTGGATAAATACTTGAAGGGGAAAAATTTGCAGAGCTACAGGGAAAGAGCAGGGGAGTGGCACTAATTGGGTCGCTCTTTCAAAGAGCCGGCACAGGCGGGATGGGCCGAATGGCCTCCTTCTGTGCTGTATGATTCTATGATATCCAGATATTGAACTTGGGGCCCATCTTAGTCTGGTAGCTCCAGTACTGGGTGTTGTCCCTGCCCCACCGATGACTGGCACGACAGGCCTTCCAGTCTGGCTGCCCCCTGGAACTTGATTTCCCCAGGGATCAGTTGGCTGCTGGATGTAGCCCGCAGTCGGTAAGCCCTCCAGATCTGAGGAAGAAGAACCAGCAGTGGACCCACTGCAAACACTGAGCAATAAGCAGAAATATGCTCCTACCTGGGACATCCGCATATGTCCCTAGCGGGTAGTTTTCTACCGCAAGGGCGATTTAGTGGGAGCAAAGAAATGTGGTTGGCGGGGGCGGGGGGGAGCGGGGGGAGGCGCATTTTTAACCTAAGCCACTCGTAGGAAAACTGACGGGTTCGGGTGCGACGCTGGCTTTGCATCGAAGTCAACGGAGGGTGATATCGGGCGGGGGTGTAAATCCACCCGATCCCATGGGATTGCCGCCCGGCGAGTTCGGCTAAAGCGACCCGCCGTGGTATCAATGCTTAAAACCTGTTCATCTGGAGGCTTGGGTGCAGAATGGGTTTGGACGTGATGGTCCCTCGATGTCGGATTAATTCCGTGACGCGCGCGTGTCTTGTGCATCTGCAGGGACTGCGGCAAGTGTCAAGAGCCTGATTCACACAGGAAAACACCAGGCCGTGAAGATCTCTTCGATTGCTGAAAGGGGAGCGTGGAAGCTGGAGATTAAATCCCGACCAGACACCTATGTCGTTGACATTAACGGAAAAAGTCTCCTGGATTTCTCCTATCAAGTTATGAAAGAAGAAAATGGGTACACCCTTCCAATCCAGGGGAAACCTCTGAAAGGTGAGGCACTTTTAAACGGCGGTTACAGTCGGAATATATAGAAGTAGGACATTCAGCCCCTTGAGCCTGCTCCGCCATTCAGTTAGAACATGGCTGATCTGCATCTCAACTCCATTTGCCCGCCTCAGCTCCATATCCCTTGTTCACCTTACCCAACAAAAATCTAGCGATCTCGGCCTTGAAAGCTCCAATTGCCCCCTCAGCGTCTACAGCCTTCTGGGACAGAGGGCTTCAAATTTCTACAGCCATCTGTGTGAAAAAGTGCTTCCCGATTTCCCTCGCCTGGCTCCAGGTTCAAGATTGTGACCCCTCGTTCTTGATTTGCTCCACCAGAGCAAATAGATTCTCCGTATCTACCCTGTCGAGTCCTTATAACACTTTAAACAGCTCAATCAGCTCACCCCCTCAATCTTCTTCTACTCAAGGGAATACAAGCCAAGTTTATGCACCCTGTCCTCACAATTTAACCGCCTGGTATGAAGTAGAAATGGAAGGGGGAAGCACTGACCAACAGGAAAAGATGAGGGAACCTTTCTGTGATAAGCAGACTAAAAAGACAGGATTGGAGGTATTTATTGAGGGACAAAGCACACGATGCAGGAGACCATCAAGGTTGAGAAGAATAAGCGAGAAGGTGAGCTCAGGCAAGAGGAGGTGCTCAGGTCACATGCCAGCCCCCTTTAATGCAGAACAGTGTAGCATAGGTTTTGGTACTGGACTAGCAATACAGTGGTTCTGAGCTTCCAACTGTTGGACATAGAGCCATATAATCCTAGAATCCTAGAATAGTACAGCACACAGGGAAGCCATTCAGCCCATCGAGCCTGTGTTGGCTCTTTCGAAGAGCAATCCAGTTAGTCCTGGAGTACTGCATACAGTTTTGGTGTCCATACTTAAGAAAAGACATACTTGCTCTCGAGGCAGTACAAAGAAGGTTCACTCGGTTAATTCCGGGGATGAGGGGGTGGACATACGAGGAGAGGTTGAGTAGATTGGGACTCTACTCATTGGAGTTCAGAAGAATGAGAGGCGATCTTATTGAAACATATAAGATTGTGAAGGGGCTTGATCGGGTGGACGCGGTGAGGATGTTCCCAATGATGGGTGAAACTAGAACTAGGGGACATAATCTTAGAATAAGGGGCTCCTCTTTCAAAACTGAGATGAGGAGAAACTTTTTCACTCAGAGGGTAGTGGGTCTGTGGAATTTGCTACCCCAGGAAGCTGTGGAAGCTACTTCATTAAATAAATTTAAAACAGAAATAGACTGTTTCCTAGAAGTAGAGGGAATCAGGGGTTACGGGGAGCGGGCAGGAAATTGGACATGAGGCTGAGTTCGGATCGGTCAAGGCCCTGTGGGTGGCGGAGTGGGCCCAGGGGCTGAGTGGCCGGGTCCTGCTCCTACTTCTTGTGTTCTTTAGAGTTGAGGTTGGATCAGATCAGCCATGATCTTATTGAATGGCGGAGCAGGCTCGAGGGGCCGATTGGTCTACTCCTGCTCCTATTTCTTATGTTCTTATGTCCCACTCCCCCCGCTCGTTCCCCATATTCCTGCAATTTTTTCTCCTTCAAGTATTTATCCACTTTCCCTTTTGAAAGCAACGATTGAATCTATATCCACCACCGTAATAGGCAGTGCACTCCAAATCCTGACCACTCGATGCGTCAAAAGGTTTTTCCTCATGTCGCCTCAAGTCCAGGCAAGTGGAGAGTATTCCATCACACTCCTGACTTGTGCCTTGTAGCTGGTGGAAAGGCACCTCCACCACCGGCATACCGTGGGCAGTGTCCTAGGCCCAACCATCTTCAGCTGCTTCATCAATGACCTTCCCTCCATCATAAGGTCAGAAGTGGGGATGTTCGCTGATGACTGCACAGTGTTCAGTGCCATTCGCGACTCCTCAGATAATGAAGCATTCAATGCCCGTAAGCAACAAGACCTGGACGACATTCAGGCTTGGGCTGATAAGTGGCAGGTAACATTCGCACCACACAAGTGCCAGGCAATGACTATTTCCAACAAGCGAGCGTCTAACCACCACCCCTTGACATTCAACAGCATTACCATCGCCGAATGCCCCACCATCAACATCCTGGGGGTCACCATTGACCAGAAACTTAACTGGACCAGACACATAAATACTGTGGCAACAAGAGCAGGTCAGAGGCTATGTATTCTGCAGCGAGTGTCTCACCTTCTGATTCCCCAAAGCCTTTCCACCATCTACAAGGCACAAGTCAGGAGTGTGATGGAATACTCTCCACTTGCCTGAATGAGTGCAGCTCCAACAAAACTCAAGAAGCTCGACATCATCCAGGACAAAGCAGCCCGCTTGATTGGCAGCTCATCCACCACCTTAAACATTCACTCCCTCCACCACCGGCGTACCGTGGCTGCAGTGTGTACCATCTACAAGATGCAGTGCAGCAACTCGCCAAGGCTTCTTCGGCAGCATCTCCCAAACCCACGACCTCTACCACCTAGAAGGACAAGGGCAGCAGGTGCATGGGAGCACCACCACCTCCAAGTTCCCCTCCAAGTCACACACCGTCCTGACTTGGAAGTATTTCGCCGATCCTTCATTGTCACTGGGTCAAATTCCTGGAACTCCCTCCCTAACAGCACTGTGGGAGTACCTTCACCACTCGGACTGCAGTGGTTCAAGAAGGCGGCTCACCACCACCTTCTCAAGGGCAACTAGGGATGGGCAATAAATGCTGGCCCACATCCCATGAACAAATTAAAAAAAAATGTTACAATCCTGGAGAGTTGAGGGTTAATAACCAAACTTGCTTGTATCTCGGAACAACAGGCTTTCCAATATAAACAAGATAGATTTGGGCTGCCAGAAGAGAAAGCATAGCTTGTCTTCTGCTTTTGATGTCTGAGTATTATCTACGCAAATTGCTTGTGCAAATAAATAAGTGACTGGGAAGACATCCACCATGAGTGATTAAAGCATGACTTTAGTGGCTGGTGTTATAAACATAGACAAAGGGATAGTATATTATAATATATAATAAAACTACTCGTCAAAGAATTCAAGAACCGTTAAGGCAGGAAGAGTTGTTTGAGAAAAGTATCTTTGAAGTAAACAACTACGAATGTTTACGTGACTCGACGGTGTTCAAAGGATTCGAGAACAGGTACGTCATGAGGTCTTATCTGTGACATGTACCTTTGATGTAGGCAAAATAAGATGTATAAAGGAGCATTGTTTTCAACAGTGCTTTGGAGGGCTCGAAAGGTACAGAAACCGAAAGCCACTCTTTGTGTACAGTATAGGTCGATCAGCTGTGCTGTACATGAATAAAGTCTGTATTCAAACACTCCACCATCAAGTGTCTCGAGCTTACTTGAAGCGTGTCGTTGTGGATCATAGCTGGAAGGAGGTTGACTAACAGTTGAATGTCAACACCAACTTCGCAACGCACTGACACATAAGAACATAAGAATTAGGAGCAGGAGTCGGCCATTCGGCCCCTAGAGCCATTCAATAAGACCACGGCTGATCTTCCACCTCAACTCCACTTTCCCACCCGATCTCCATATCCCTTGATTCCCCTAGAGTCCAAAAACCTATCCATCTCAGTCTTGAATATACTCAATGACTGAGCAGCCACAGCCCTCTGGGGTAGAGAATTCCAAAGATTCACAACTCTCTGAGTGAAGAAATTTCTCCTCATCACAGTCCTAAATGGCCGACCCCTTATCCTGAGACTGTGCCCCCTGGTTCTAGACTTTCCAGCCAGGTGAAACAACTTCTCAGCATCTACCCTGCCAATTCCTCTAAGAATATTATATGTTTCAATGAGCTCACCTCTCATTCTTCTAAACTCCAGAGAATATAGGCCAAGTCTACTCAATCTCTCCTCATAGGACAATCCCTCATCCCAGGAATTCCCTCTAAGGCAAGAATATCCTTCCTTAGGTAAGGAGACCAAAACTGTAAACAATACTCCAGGTGTGGTCTCACCAAAGCCCTATATAATTGCAGCAAGACTTCCTTACTCTTATACTCCAACCCTTTACAATAAAGGCTAACATACCATTTGCCTTCCTAATTTCTTGCTGAACCTGCATGTTAGCTTTCTGTGATCTGTGTACAAGGACACCCAAATCCCTCTGCATGCCTTGGTGTCGTATTTGACCCCAAGGGTAGCTTCCGACCACATCCCCGTGTCATCACCAAGACTGCTTACTTCCAGCTCCGTAATATTGGCTGACTCGGGCCCTGACTCAGCTCATCAGCTGCTGCAACCCTCATCCTTTGTTACCTCTAGACTTGACTATTCCAACGCTCTCCTGGCCGGCCTCCCATCTTTTACCCTCCGTAATCCTGAGGTCATCCAGAACTCTGCTGCCTGTGTCCTAACTCGCACCACGTCCCGTTCACCCATCGCCCCCTGTGCTCGCTGACCTACATCGTCTGTCAACGCCTCAATTTTAAAATTCTCAATCTCAATGTTCAAATCCCTCCATGGCCTCACATCCTCCCTATCTCTGTAACCTACTCCAGTCCTGTAACCCTCTGAGATCTCTGCCCTCCTCCAATTCTGGCCTCTTGCGCATCCCCGATTTTAATCGCTCCCCCACTGGTGGCTGTGCCTTCAGCTGCTGAGGCCCTAAGCTCTGGAATTCCCTCCCTAAACCTCTCCGCCTCTCTACCTGTCTCTCCTCCTTTAAGACGTCCCTTTTAGAACTGAGATGAGGAGGAATTTCTTCTCTCAGAGGGTCGTAAATCTGTGGAATTCTCTGCCCCAGAGAGCCGTGGAGGCTGGGTCATTAAATACATTTAAGGTGGAGATAGACAGATTTTTACAAGATAAGGGAGTGAAGGGTTATGGGGAGCGGGCAGGGAAGTGGCTTTGAGCCCAAGATCAGTCATGATCTTATTGAATGGTGGAGCAGGCTCGAGGGGCCAAGTGGCCTATTCCTGCTCCTATTTCTTATGTTCTTATGTTAAAACCTACCTCTTTGACCAAGCTTTTGGTCATCTGCCCTAATATCTCTTTATGAGCCTTGGTGTGAAATTTTGTCTGATAATCGCTCCTATGAAGCGCCAAGGGTCGTTTTTATTATGTTAAAGGCGCTATATAAATGCAAGTTATTGTTTTTGTTGCCAACATTTACGAGTCTCTTACCTTTTAGAAAAGATTCTGCTTTTCTATTCTTCCTACCAAAGTAGGACAATTACACAAATGATCTTTCACTTGTAAATCCTGAATCTAGGAATGAACTACACTGTCTCCATCCGGGTGCTGGGCGAGACGGAAAACATTACCGTTGAAAAGCTGTTGATCTTCGATGAAAATGGTCAGCTGCAGTTCGACAAGAAATGCCAGCAAACTAGCAACGTGGGCAGCAGATTGAGGGCTACGGCGATGGTGGTATTTCCCCTTACGGTGAGTGTCGGTCAGCAGGACTCTGAATACGATGGGAGTAAAGATACGCTTCGGAAGAATCGTAGAATCATAGAAATTTACGGCACGGTAGGAGGCCATTTCAGCCCATCGTGTCCATGCCGGCCGAGAAAGAGCTATCCAGCCTAATCCCACTTCCCAGCTCTTGGTCCGTAGCCCTGTAGGTTGCGGCACTTCAAGTGCACATCCAAGCACTTTATAAATGCGGTGAGGGTTTCTGCCTCTCCCACCCTTTCAGGCGGTGAGTTCCAGACCCCCACCACCCCCTGGGTGAAAACATTTACCCTCAAATCCCCTCTAAACCTCCGACCAATTATTTTAAATCTGTGCCCCCTGGTTGTTGACCCCTCTGCTAAGGGAAATAGGTCCTTTCTATCCACTCTATCTAGGCCCCTCATAATTTTATACACCTCAAAAAGGTCTCCCCTCAGCCTCCTCTGTTCCAAAGAAAACAACCCCAGCCTATCCAATCTTTCCTTGTAGCTAAAATTCTCCAGTCCAGGCAACATCCTCGTAAATCTCCTCTGCACCCTCTCTAGTGCAATCACATCCTTCCTGTAATGTGGTGACCAGAACTGCACGCAGTACTCTAGCTGTGGCCTTACTAGTGTTTTATACAGTTCAAGCATAAACCCCCTGCTCTTGTATTCTATGCCTCGGCTAATAAAGGCAAGTATCCCGAATGCCTTCTTAGCCTCCTTATCTACCTGTCCTGCTACCTTCAGGGATCTGTGGACATGCACTCCAAGGTCCCTTTGTTCCTCTGCACGTCTCAGTGTCCTACCATTTATTGTGTATTCCCTTTCCTTGTTAGCCCTCCCCAAATGCATTACCTGACACTTCTCCGGATTGAATTCCATTTGCCACTGTTCTGCCCACCTGACCAGTCCATTGATATCTCCCTGCAGTCTGCAGCTTTCTTCTTCATTATCAACCACACGGCCTATTTTAGCATCATCTTCAAACTTCTTAATCATACTTCCTACATTCAAGTCTAGATCATTGATATATGCCACAAAAAGCAGGGGACCCAGTACTGAGCCCTACGGAACCCCACTGGAAACAGCCTTCCAGTCACAAAAACACCCGTCAACCTTGACCCTCTGCTTCCTGCCTCTGAGCCAATTTTGGATCGGTTGCGTATGTTGTAGCTTCTCCATGTCGCGGCATGTAAATCCGCTTCCTGGGCTGGTGATCGCACAGGATTTGATTCCCAGTCTCCGCAAGGCTGGCAGGGAGAAAATTCCCCAAGGTGGAGTGGGGGGGGGGGGCGGGGGTGGGTGGCGGGGGGCTGAGGTACCATGGCAGTATCACCATAGCTGCGGTGCCTGCCCCAGGAAATTATTGGGAGATATTGAGCCGGCCAAGACGAAACGTGACCAAGCAATTTGCTGCTTTCCCCCCCTGCCACCAATAGGCCAGTTTCCGCTGCTCCGCGATCGATCGCAGTGGGGAGTCCTTGGCCTGCACCAATTTAGCGGCCTCTGGTGCCCTTAGCAATGTTAGGGCTCAGGGGACGTCCCGTGTCCTTGGGTGTCGGCCGTGGCTCAGTGGGGAGCGCTCTCTCTCGCCTCTGAGACGGAAGGTTGTGGGTTCAAGTCCCCGCTCCAGAGACTTGAGCACATAACCCAGGCTGACTCTCCCTGGTGCCAGGACTGCAGGAGTGCTGCACTGGCGGAGGTGCTCTCTCGGGTGGATGCCTGAGATCGTACGGCCACTATTTCAAAGAAGAGCAGGGGCGTTTCTCCCCGGTGTCCTGGCCAATGTTTATCCCTCAACCAACATCACCAAAAACAGATGATCTGGTCATCATCACATTGCTGTTTGTGGGACCTTGCTGTGCGCAAATGGGCTGCCGCGCTTCCGACATGACAACAGTTCAAAAGGACTTCATTGGCTGTAAAGTGCTTTGAGAAGTCGAAATAGTGCCATGCGATCTTTTATTCCAAAAGTGGCATATTCCTTGATCTTAAGCTGAGTTTCTTTCCCCACGCACCCCTCTGTCACTGAGACCGCCTTCTTGCACTTTCACAATATGTACCACCTCTGCCGTACCTTTCCCCCACTGTTGCTGAGACTCCAACCAATGCCTTTAACTGCTCATTGCTCCCCATCGCTCTCCCAGCTAGGCACCCTCCAAAAGCTGTGCCTCATTCGGAAAGCTGGTTGCCACGTCCTTGTTTGCTCGAAGCCCCTCACTTCCATCACCTTGCTCCTTACCGGGCTCCACGGGTTGCCTTTGCCCTTATCAATCAACTTTCAAGGCCCTTGCATTACCTTCAAATGGTCTTGCACCACCCGGCTTTAAGGACCTCTTTCAGGCCCATCCTCTGACCGATCAACTCCTCATCCCCATCGTTTTCACTCCACTATTGGTAGAAGCCATTTCAGCTACCAAGGCCTTCCTTCTGGAAACCCTCATCCAAAATCCCCTTCTCCTTACCTCTTCTCTTTCTTTTTTCTTTTTTAAAGAAACCCGCTAAAGGTTTTTCTCTTCAATTCCCATGACTCCATTCTCTCCCCTTTTCCTTCTGCCCAGCTTGGCTCCAATTGACTTCCCTGCAATGAGAGCTCTTGTGACTGGAGCAGAGCTAGATGTTTGCAGGAGGTGACCGGTGTAATGTAAAAGTGGAAAGCCCACCTACTTACATGGGGCTGGACCAAGAGCGTCCTCTGATAGTAGGTGATCAGACCATGTTGAGATGACCTGTGTCATTGTCCTTTCAGCCTTCAAGGCTAGGAATCAGTGGGAGGACAGGAGGAGGCCTGAACTTCTGGAGAGTGCACTCGGACCTGATCACCGCGGAGGCAGTTCAGGTGTTGAGGAAAGATGGTGAAAGCGGTAAGGACCTTCCTGGTTTTAGCAACCCCAGAACTTCATATTGCTTCTTTTTTTCATCAGTGTTGTGCTCATCAAGGTCAATGCCCCAGTGTACCATCAAACACTCCCAGGGCAGGTACAGCACGGGTTAGATACAGAGTAAAGCTCCCTCTACACTGCCCCATCAAACACGCCCAGGGCAGGTACAGCACGGGTTAGATACAGAGTAAAGCTCCCTCTACACTGCCCCATCAAACACACCCAGGGCAGGTACAGCACGGGTTAGATACAGAGTAAAGCTCCCTCTACACTGTCCCATCAAACACTCCCAGGGCAGGTACAGCAAGGGTTAGATACAGAGTAAAGCTCCCTCTGCACTGTACCATCAAACACTCCCAGGGCAGGTACAGCACAGGTTAGATACAGAGTAAAGCTCCCTCTGCACTGTCCTATCAAACACTCCCAGGGCAGGTACAGCACTGGTTAGATACAGAGTAAAGATCCCTTTACACTGTCCCATCAAACTCTCCCAGGGCAGGTACAGCACGGGTTAGATTCAGAGTAAAGCTCTGTTGTAGTGTTTGATGGGACAGTGTAGAGGGAGCTTTACACTGTATCTAACCCTTGCTGTACCTGCCCTGGAACTGTTTGATGGGACAGTGTAGAGAGAGCTTTACTCTGTATCTAACCCGTGCTGTACCTGCCCTGGGAGCGTTTGATGGGGCAGTGCAGAGGGAGCTTTACTCTGTATCTAACCCGTGCTGTACCTGCCCTGGGAGTATTTGACGGGACAGTGCAGAGGGAGCTTTACTCTGTATCTAACCCTTGCTGTACCTGCCCTGGGAGTGTTTGTTGGGACAGTGTAGAGGGAGCTTTACTCTGTATCTAACCCTTGCTGTACCTGCCCTGGGCGTGTTTGATGGGACAGTGTAGAGGGAGCTTTACTCTGTATCTAATCCGTGCTGTACCTGCCCTGGGAGTGTTTGACGGGACAGTGTAGAGGGAGCTTTACTCTGTATCTAACCCTTGCTGTACCTGCCCTGGGACTGTTTGATGGGGCAGTGTAGAGGGAGCTTTACTCTGTATCTAATCCGTGCTGTACCTGCCCTGGGCGTGTTTGATGGGACAGTGTAGAGGGAGCTTTACTCTGTATCTAACCCATGCTGTACCTGCCCTGTGAGTGTTTGATGGGACAGTGTAGAGAGAGCTTTACTCTGTATCTAACCCTTGCTGTACCTGCCCTGGGAGTGTTTTTTGGGACAGTGTAGAGGGAGCTTTAGTCTGTATCTAACCCGTGCTGTACCTGCCCTGGGAGTGTTTGATGGTTCAGTGTAGAGGGAGCTTTACTCTGTATCTAACCCGTGCTGTACCTGCCCTGGGAGTGTTTGATGGGACAATGTAGAGGGAGCTTTACTCTGTATCTAACCCGTGCTGTTTTGCCCCGGGAGTGTTTGATGGGACAGTGTAGAGGGAGCTTTACTCTGTATCTAACACCCTGTACCTGCCCCGGGAGTGTTTGATGGGACAGTGTAGAGGGAGCTTTACTCTGTATCTAACCCGTGCTGTACCTGCCCTGGGAGTGTTTGATGGGACAGTGTAGAGGGAGCTTTACTCTGTATCTAACCCGTGCTGTACCTGCCCTGGGAGTGTTTGATGGGACAGCGTAGAGGGAGCTTTACTCTGTATCTAACCCGTGCTGTTACTGATCTGGAAGTGTTTGATGGTGACAATGGGTGCCTGTTATAAGGCAATTCTGTTACTTCCCAGAACTGACGGAATGTCTGCCCGAAGAAGTGTGTATTGAAATGACTATTTGTCTCTGTTTAACCAGATGTTTTGGTTCCTGGAGGAAACACATCAGTATCAGTTCTTGTTGTTAATGAGGGGGATGGAATGGATTTTGCCTTTGAGGTGAAGGATGAACTTGGTCTTCTAAAGGAATTCAGTCCCAAAAACCTGCATCTAAATCAAGGTCAGAACATCACAGTAGCAGCCTTGTTCGATGCTGGAGGAATAAACGAGACCGCATTCAGGTAGGTCAGCGGTGTGCAGTGTAAATGCCAACAGCCACACCATAGCCACTGGACCACAAGAGAGAGAGAGAGAAAGAAGGAAAGAAATAAGGAAAGAAAGAAAGAAAGAAAGTAACTAACTCCTTCCCTTCACTTTCCTGCCCTTTGAGCACACACATTGCGTGATAACCTTGTCCCAACCTTGTATTCGTTCACCGCACAGTCAAACTGGTGCCCGTTTGCAAGGGCTGCCCCTTGCTGCATTCCCGCGCTCTGTACTTCCAGTTCAAATTCCGGACCCAATTTCCGTTGGCGCTCAGCGCCCTTCAAGCCCAATCTCTTGGTTTTTCCTGGCACCAGGGCAATCCTTGGCTCCCTTACAGAGTTCATTAGTTCCCATTGGGTGTTTGTTCCCAAGCTTGAGCCAAGTTTTGTTTGCCAGCCTGTTCCAGCGCTCTGCTGCTAGAGAGACAGGGCAACATGGCCACCTACTGTCGCGGTGATGCCACATCGTCCGAATAACACTGGAGCGGTGTGTGCAAGCGACAACAACTTGCATTTGTACAGCGTCTTTAACGCAGTAAAAGGTCCCCAAGGAACTCCACAGGAGCGATTATCAGAAAAGGTTTGACACCGAGCCACATAAGGAGATAGTTGGACAGACGACCCAAAAGCTTGGCCAAAGAGGTAGTCTTTAAGGAAGCCCCTTAAAGGTGAGAGGGAGGCGGAGAGGTTTAGGGAGGGAATTCCAGAGCTGAGGGCCCAGGCAGCTGAAGGCATGGCCGCCAACGATGGAGCGGTCCAAATTGGGGGATGCGCAAGAGGCCAGAATTTGAGGAGCGAAGAGATCTCGGAGGGTTGTAGGCAATGTTCCCTTTAATTTTATTTTTTGCGGGTTGCGCGGTCCCTTAAAGGGGTTGCACAGCCCATTCAAAATTCCGTGCAGGCGCGATTTTCCCCAGTTAAAAGCCGGCGAGTCGTCCGCACAGCTTGAAGGGAATATCGGTTGTAGGGCTGGGGGAGGTTAGAGATCTAACACCAGTTATACTCTCACTGACGATGCTTTTACCTTCCCCGGCCGATCTGCGGTTGACAGTGTGAGCTGAGGGGGGAGGACCCACTCTCTGCCGGCTTCTGCCGATGCGGCTGTGAAAATGACCTGATGGAAGGGTGTGCGAGACAGAGTGACCAGTGATAACTCACCCTCTGAGTTTTCTACTCTACCCTGGGGTGAACACATGGGCCGGGGGTGATATCGGACATTGGGCGGGGGAGGTCAAACAGGCGGAATGGGTTTTGCCGCCCGTTATACCGCACGCCCGATATTCAAGTAGTCATAGAGTCATCGAGTTAAACAGCACAGAAAGAGGCCCTTTGGCCCATCGTGTCCGCGCCAGCCATCAAGCCCTGTCTATTCTAATCCCATTTTCCAGCACTAATGAAAGAAAAAAGAAAGACTTTCACGACCTCAGGACGTCCCAAAGCGCTTTACAGCCAATGAAGTACTTTTTGGAGTGTGGTCACTGTTGTAATGGAGCAAACGCGGCAGCCAATTTGTGCACAGCAAGCTCCCGCAAACAGCAATGAGATAATGGCCGGATAATCTGTTTCAGTGATGTTGATTGAGGGATAAATATTGGCCCAGAACACCGAGGATAACGTCCCCCCTGCTATTCTTCAAAATAGCGCCGTGGGATCTTTTATGTCCACCTGAGAGAGGTTTAACGTTTCATCCGAAAGTCGGCACCTCCGACAGGGCAGCGCTCCCTCAGCACCGCACTGGGAGTGTCGGCCTGGATTTTTGCGCTCAAGTCTCTGGATTAGGACTATGAACCCACGACCTTCTGACTCAGAGGCGAGGGTCCTGCCCACTGAGCCACGGCTGACACACAAACCAATATTGAAGTAAAGGGAACCAAATATGGAGCGTGTGTTATAATGGGCGACGGGTGCGAATTTCCACCCATTTTACGCACACCCCCCAATTTCCAATTTCATCCCCCCGAGTCTTCATTCAGCGCTTGAGGCTGGGAGATCAACGAGGCGGCAAATCACAGAGTAGGGTCCAACTTCTCCTTGTTGAAGTGTGTCGGAGATCCAATAGATGACCAGATGTAACGGCCTTAAGGTACGGGAGTGGGAGATAGAGGTGGTGATCTACACCCTGCTGTGTAAGTTCTAACACGATCCATATTCATTTCTTGTCTCTGCAGCATGGCGACATTTACAGCGAAAGGCCGGACTGCTTATAACTATGTGAGGGTCCCAATCAAGGTGTTACGACAGGATATCCTGGTCAGTATCTCAATAAAGAACATGAACCTGGGAAAAAGCCTGTGCTCCAATCTAATGTTGCTGAGAATATTTAACATTGGGACCAGCAAACCTTTTGGAGAATGGGTGGTGCAGTGGGTCAGACACTGTCGTTTCCCCCTCTGGGACTGGGTGGTGCAGTGGGTCAGACACTGTCCATTCCCCCTCCTGGACTGGGTGGTGCAATGGGTCAGACTCTGTCCTTTCCCCCTCTGGGACTGGGTGGTGCAGTGGGTCAGACACTGTCCTTTCCCCCTCTGGGACTGGGTGGTGCAGTGGGTCAGAGACTGTCCTTTCCCCCTCTGGGACTGGGTGGTTCAGTGGGTCAGACACTGTCCATTCCCCCTCCTGGACTGGGTGGTGCGGTGGGTCAGACACTGTCCTTTCCCCCTCTGGGACTGGGCGGTGCGGTGGGTCAGACTCTGTCCTTTCTCCCTCTGGGACTGGGCGGTGCAGTGGGTCAGACACTGTCCTTTCCCCCTCTGGGACTGGGCGGTGCGGTGGGTCAGACACTGTCCTTTCCCCCTCTGGGACTGGGCGGTGCGGTGGGTCAGACACTGTCCTTTCCTCCTCTGGGACTGGGTGGTGCAGTGGGTCAGACTCTGTCCTTTCTCCCTCTGGGACTGGGCGGTGCGGTGGGTCAGACACTGTCCTTTCCCCCTCTGGGACTGGGCGGTGCGGTGGGTCAGACACTGTCCTTTCCCCCTCTGGGACTGGGCGGTGCGGTGGGTCAGACACTGTCCTTTCCCCCTCTGGGACTGGGCGGTGCGGTGGGTCAGACACTGTCCTTTCCTCCTCTGGGACTGGGTGGTGCAGTGGGTCAGACTCTGTCCTTTCTCCCTCTGGGACTGGGTGGTGCGGTGGGTCAGACACTGTCCTTTCACCCTCTGGGACTGGGCGGTGCGGTGGGTCAGACACTGTCCTTTCCTCCTCTGGGACTGGGTGGTGCAGTGCGTCAGACTCTGTCCTTTCTCCCTCTGGGACTGGGCAGTGCAGTGGGTCAGACACTGTCCTTTCCTCCTCTGGGACTGGGCGGTGCAGTGGGACAGACACTGTCCTTTCACCCTCTGGGACTGGGTGGTGCGTTAGGTTAGACACTGTCCTTTCCTCCTCTGGGACTGGGCGGTGCAGTGGGTTAGACACTGTCCTTTCCCCCTCTGGGACTGGGCGGTGCGGTGGGTCAGACACTGTCCTTTCCCCCTCTGGGACTGGGTGGTGCGGTGGGTCAGACACTGTCCTTTCCTCCTCTGGGACTGGGCGGTGCAGTGGGTTAGACACTGTCCTTTCCCCCTCTGGGACTGGGTGGTGCGGTGGGTCAGACACTTTCCTTTCCCCCTCTGGGACTGGGTGGTGCAGTGGGTCAGACACTGTCCTTTCCCCCTCTGGGACTGGGTGGTGCGGTGGGTCAGACACTGTCCTTTCCCCCTCTGGGACGGGGCGGTGCGGTGGGTCAGACACTGTCCTTTCCCCCTCTGGGACTGGGTGGTGCGGTGGGTCAGACACTGTCCTTTCCCCCTCTGGGACTGGGTGGTGCGTTAGGTTAGACACTGTCCTTTCCCCCTCTGGGACGGGGCGGTGCGGTGGGTCAGACACTGTCCTTTCACCCTCTGGGACTGGGTGGTACGGTGGGGCAGACACTGTCCTTTCCCCCTCTGGGACTGGGTGGTGCGGTGAGTCAGACACTGTCCTTTCACCCTCTGGGACTGGGTGGTGCAGTGGGTCAGACACTGTCCTTTCCCCTCTGGGACTGGGCGGTGCGGTGGATCAGACACTGTCCTTTCCCCCTCTGGGACTGGGTGGTGCAGTGTGTCAGACACTGTCCTTTCCCCCTCTGGGACTGGGTGGTGCAGTGGGTCAGACACTGTCCTTTCACCCTCTGGGACTGGGTGGTGCAGTGGGTCAGACACTGTCCTTTCACCCTCTGGGACTGGGTGGTGCAGTAGGTCAGACACTGTCCTTTCCCCCTCTGGGACGGGGCGGTGTGGTGGGTCAGACACTGTCCTTTCACCCTCTGGGACTGGGTGGTACGGTGGGTCAGACACTGTCCTTTCCCCCTCTGGGACTGGGTGGTGCGGTGGGTCAGACACTGTCCTTTCACCCTCTGGGACTGGGTGGTGCAGTGGGTCAGACACTGTCCTTTCCCCTCTGGGACTGGGTGGTGCGGTGGGTCAGACACTGTCCTTTCCCCTCTGGGACTGGGTGGTGCGGTGGGTCAGACACTGTCCTTTCCCCCTCTGGGACTGGGTGGTGCGGTGGGTCAGACACTGTCCTTTCACCCTCTGGGACTGGCTGGTGCGGTGGGTCAGACCTGTCCTTTCACCCTCTGGGACTGGCTGGTGCGGTGGGTCAGACCTGTCCTTTCACCCTCTGGGACTGGGTGGTGCGGTGGGTCAGACACTGTCCTTTCCCCCTCTGGGACTGGGCGGTGCAGTGGGTCAGACACTGTCCTTTCCCCCTCTGGGACTGTGTGGTGCGTTAGGTTAGACACTGTCCTTTCCCCCTCTGGGACTGTGTGGTGCGTTAGGTTAGACACTGTCCTTTCCCCCTCTGGGACTGAGTGGTGCGGTGGGTCAGATACTGTCCTTTCACCCTCTGGGACTGGGTGGTGCAGTGGGTCAGACACTGTCCTTTCCCACTCTGGGACTGGGTGGTGCGGTGGGTCAGACACTGTCCTTTCCCCCTCTGGGACTGGGTGGTGCAGTGGGTCAGACACTGTCCTTTCTCCCTCTGGGACTGGGTGGTGCGGTGTGTCAGACACTGTCCTTTCCCCCTGTGGGACTGGGCGGTGCAGTGGGTCAGACAGTGTCCTTTCCCCCTCTGGGACTGGGTGGTGCGGTGGGTCAGACACTGTCCTTTCACCCTCTGGGACTGGGCGGTGCGGTGGGTCAGACACTGTCCTTTCCCCCTCTGGGACTGGGCGGTGCAGTGGGTCAGACACTGTCCTTTCACCCTCTGGGACTGGGCGGTGCGGTGGGTCAGACACTGTCCTTTCCCCCTCTGGGACTGGGTGGTGCAGTGGGTCAGACAGTGTCCTTACCCCCTCTGGGACTGGGTGGTGCGGTGGGTCAGACACTGTCCTTTCCCCCTCTGGGACTGGGCGGTGCAGTGGGTCAGACACTGTCCTTTCCCCCTCTGGGACTGGGTGGTGCAGTGGGTCAGACACTGTCCTTTCCCCCTCTGGGACTGGGCGGTGCGGTAGGTCAGACACTGTCCTTTCCCCCTCTGGGACTGGGTGGTGCAGTGGGTCAGACACTGTCCTTTCCCCCTCTGGGACTGGGTGGTGCGGTGGGTCAGACACTCTCCTTTCACCCTCTGGGACTGGGCGGTGCAGTGGGTCAGACACTGTCCTTTCCCCCTCTGGGACTGGGTGGTGCGGTGGGTCAGACACTCTCCTTTCACCCTCTGGGACTGGGCGGTGCAGTGGGTCAGACACTGTCCTTTCACCCTCTGGGACTGGGTGGTGCAGTGGGTCAGACACTGTCCTTTCCCCCTCTGGGACTGGGTGGTGCGGTGGGTCAGACACTGTCCTTTCCCCCTCTGGGACTGGCTGGTGCGGTGGGTCAGACACTGTCCTTTCACCCTCTGGGACTGGGTGGTGCAGTGGGTCAGACACTGTCCTTTCCCCCTCTGGGACTGGGTGGTGCAGTGGGTCAGACACTGTCCTTTCACCCTCTGGGACTGGGTGGTGCAGTGGGTCAGACACTGTCCTTTCACCCTCTGGGACTGGGTGGTGCAGTGGGTCAGACACTGTCCTTTCCCCCTCTGGGACTGGGTGGTGCGGTGGGTCAGACACTGTCCTTTCACCCTCTGGGACTGGGTGGTGCAGTGGGTCAGACACTGTCCTTTCCCCCTCTGGGACTGGGTGGTGCAGTGGGTCAGACACTGTCCTTTCCCCCTCTGGGACTGGGTGGTTCGGTGGGTCAGACACTGTCCTTTCCCCCTCTGGGACTGGGTGGTGCAGTGGGTCAGACACTGTCCTTTCACCCTCTGGGACTGGGTGGTTCAGTGGGTCAGACACTGTCCTTTCACTCTCTGGGACTGGGTGGTGCGGTGGGTCAGACTCTGCCCTTTCCCCCTCTGGGACTGGGTGGTGCGGTGGGTCAGACACTGTCCTTTCCCCCTCTGGGACTGGGTGGTGCGGTGGGTCAGACACTGTCCTTTCCCCCTCTGGGACTGGGTGGTGCGGTGGGTCAGACACTGTCCTTTGCCCCTCTGGGACTGGGTGGTGCAGTGGGTCAGACACTGTCCTTTCACTCTCTGGGACTGGGTGGTGCGGTGGGTCAGACTCTGCCCTTTCCCCCTCTGGGACTGGGTGGTGCGGTGGGTCAGACACTGTCCTTTCCCCCTCTGGGACTGGGTGGTGCAGTGGGTCAGACACTGTCCTTTCCCCCTCTGGGACTGGGTGGTGCAGTGGGTCAGACACTGTCCTTTCCCCCTCTGGGACTGGGTGGTGCGGTGGGTCAGACTCTGCCCTTTCCCCCTCTGGGACTGGGTGGTGCGGTGGGTCAGACACTGTCCTTTCACCCTCTGGGACTGGGTGGTTCAGTGGGTTAGACACTGTCCTTTCCCCCTCTGGGACTGGGTGGTGCAGTGGGTCAGACACTGTCCTTTCCCCCTCTGGGACTGGGTGGTGCAGTGGGTCAGACACTGTCCTTTCACCCTCTGGGACTGGGCGGTGCGTTAGGTTAGACACTGTCCTTTCACCCTCTGGGACTGGGCGGTGCGGTGGGTCAGACACTGTCCTTTCACCCTCTGGGACTGGGTGGTGCGGTGGGTCAGACACTGTCCTTTCACCCTCTGGGACTGGGTGGTGCGGTGGGTCAGACACTGTCCTTTCCCCCTCTGGGACTGGGTGGTGCAGTGGGTCAGACATTGTCCTTTCACCCTCTGGGACTGGGCGGTGCGGTGGGTCAGACACTGTCCTTTCCCCCTCTGGGACTGGGTGGTGCGGTGGGTCAGACACTGTCCTTTCACCCTCTGGGACTGGGTGGTGCAGTGGGTCAGACACTGTCCTTTCCCCCTCTGGGACTGGGTGGTGCAGTGGGTCAAACACTGTCCTTTCCCCCTCTGGGACTGGGTGGTTCGGTGGGTCAGACACTATCCTTTCCCCCTCTGGGACTGGGTGGTGCAGTGGGTCAGACACTGTCCTTTCACCCTCTGGGACTGGGTGGTTCAGTGGGTCAGACACTGTCCTTTCACTCTCTGGGACTGGGTGGTGCGGTGGGTCAGACTCTGCCCTTTCCCCCTCTGGGACTGGGTGGTGCGGTGGGTCAGACACTGTCCTTTCCCCCTCTGGGACTGGGTGGTGCGGTGGGTCAGACACTGTCCTTTCCCCCTCTGGGACTGGGTGGTGCGGTGGGTCAGACACTGTCCTTTCCCCCTCTGGGACTGGGTGGTGCAGTGGGTCAGACACTGTCCTTTCACTCTCTGGGACTGGGTGGTGCGGTGGGTCAGACTCTGCCCTTTCCCCCTCTGGGACTGGGTGGTGCGGTGGGTCAGACACTGTCCTTTCCCCCTCTGGGACTGGGTGGTGCAGTGGGTCAGACACTGTCCTTTCCCCCTCTGGGACTGGGTGGTGCAGTGGGTCAGACACTGTCCTTTCCCCCTCTGGGACTGGGTGGTGCGGTGGGTCAGACACTGTCCTTTCCCCCTCTGGGACTGGGTGGTGCGGTGGGTCAGACACTGTCCTTTCACCCTCTGGGACTGGGTGGTTCAGTGGGTTAGACACTGTCCTTTCCCCCTCTGGGACTGGGTGGTGCAGTGGGTCAGACACTGTCCTTTCCCCCTCTGGGACTGGGTGGTGCAGTGGGTCAGACACTGTCCTTTCACCCTCTGGGACTGGGCGGTGCGTTAGGTTAGACACTGTCCTTTCACCCTCTGGGACTGGGCGGTGCGGTGGGTCAGACACTGTCCTTTCACCCTCTGGGACTGGGTGGTGCGGTGGGTCAGACACTGTCCTTTCACCCTCTGGGACTGGGTGGTGCGGTGGGTCAGACACTGTCCTTTCCCCCTCTGGGACTGGGTGGTGCAGTGGGTCAGACACTGTCCTTTCACCCTCTGGGACTGGGCGGTGCGGTGGGTCAGACACTGTCCTTTCCCCCTCTGGGACTGGGCGGTGCGGTGGGTCAGACACTGTCCTTTCCCCCTCTGGGACTGGGTGGTGCGGTGGGTCAGACACTGTCCTTTCCCCCTCTGGGACTGGGTGGTGCAGTGGGTCAGACACTGTCCTTTCACCCTCTGGGACTGGGTGGTGCGGTGGGTCAGACACTGTCCTTTCACCCTCTGGGACTGGGTGGTGCGGTGGGTCAGACACTGTCCTTTCCCCCTCTGGGACTGGGTGGTGCAGTGGGTCAGACACTGTCCTTTCACCCTCTGGGACTGGGTGGTGCAGTGGGTCAGACACTGTCCTTTCCCCCTCTGGGACTGGGTGGTGCAGTGGGTCAGACACTGTCCTTTCCCCCTCTGGGACTGGGCGGTGCAGTGGGTCAGACACTGTCCTTTCCCCCTCTGGGACTGGGTGGTGCAGTGGGTCAGACACTGTCCTTTCCCCCTCTGGGACTGGGCGGTGCAGTGGGTCAGACACTGTCCTTTCCCCCTCTGGGACTGGGTGGTGCGGTGGGTCAGACACTGTCCTTTCCCCCTCTGGGACTGGGCGGTGCAGTGGGTCAGACACTGTCCTTTCCCCCTCTGGGACTGGGCGGTGCAGTGGGTCAGACACTGTCCTTTCCCCCTCTGGGACTGGGTGGAGCGGTGGGTCAGACACTGTCCTTTCCCCCTCTGGGACTGGGCGGTGCGGTGGGTCAGAAACTGTCCTTTCCCCCTCTGGGACTGGGTGGAGCAGTGGGTCAGACACTGTCCTTTCACCCTCTGGGACTGGGCGGGGCAGTGGGTCAGACACTGTCCTTTCACCCTCTGGGACTGGGTGGTGCGGTGGGTCAGACACTGTCCTTTCACCCTCTGGGACTGGGTGGTGCGGTGGGTCAGACACTGTCCTTTCACCCTCTGGGACTGGGTGGTGCGGTGGGTCAGACACTGTCCTTTCACCCTCTGGGACTGGGTGGTGCGGTGGGTCAGACACTGTCCTTTCACCCTCTGGGACTGGGTGGTGCGGTGGGTCAGACACTGTCCTTTCACCCTCTGGGACTGGGTGGTGCGGTGGGTCAGACACTGTCCTTTCACCCTCTGGGACTGGGTGGATCAGTGGGTCAGACACTGTCCTTTCACCCTCTGGGACTGGGTGGTGCGGTGGGTCAGACACTGTCCTTTCACCCTCTGGGACTGGGTGGTGCGGTGGGTCAGACCCTGTCCTTTGTGGTCCTGAGAAAGAATGAGTTCGATCAGAAGTCAACAGGGATCAGCCTTAACATTGACACCGTGAGGATGCTCATTGGGGGAAGAAAATGTAGAAGAGCATCTGGTGCTTAGAGAGGAACAATAACCATAATAAAGAGAGAAGAAAGATTGTGAAAGAGCAAGGAGAGATATGAGGTTTGGAGCACATCTATCAGAGAACAAGCTTTCTCTTTCATCCTGTCAGGGATCTAGACAGAGGTGTTGGAACAGGCTACACTTCAAAGAGAGCATCATTCAGGTGCACTTTGGATTAGTCGAGAGTTACGTTTCTTTTTGAAGAGAAGCCAAGAGTTTGGTAAGGAAATGGGAAATCGAACAAAATAGAGAAACCAATGAAACGGTTCAGATATTCTGCTGCAAGGTTGCAGTATATAACTTCCTAGTTTATGCTGCTTCTCCCTCTCCCTCTCTTTCTGATTTCTTGTTTGCCTTCTTAACATAGAAACATAGAAGATAGGAGCAGGAGTAGGCCATTCGGCCCCTCGAGCCTGCTCCGCCATTCGATGAGATCATGGCTGATCATCCAAACTCAGTACCCTGTACCTGCTTTCTCCCCATATCCCTTGATACCTTTAGCTTTAAGAAATATATCTAACTCATTCTTGAATATATTTAATGACTTGGCCTCAACTACCTTCTGTGGTAGAGAATTCCACAGGTTCACCATCTCTGGGTGAAGAAATTCTCCTCATTTCTGTCCTAAATGGCTTACCCCTTATCCTTAGATTATGACCCCTGGTTCTGGACTCTCCGACCATCGGGAACATTCTTCCTGCATCTAGTTTGTCCAGACCTATCAGAATTTTATATGTTTCGATGAGATCCCCTCTCATTCTTCTATACTCCAGCGAGTATAAGCCCAATCGACCCAATCTCTCCTCATATGTCATTCCTGCCATCCCAGGTATCAGCCTTGTGAATCTTCGCCGAACTCCTTCCATGGCAAGAACATCCTTCCTCAGATAAGGCGACCAAAACTGCACACAGTACTCAAGGTGTGGTCTCACCAAGGCCCTGTACAACTGCAGCAGGACATCCCTGTTCCTATACTCAAACCCTTTCGCTATGAAGGCCAACATGCCATTTGCCTTCTTCACCGCCTGCTGCACCTGCATGCTTACCTTCAGCGACTGGTGCACAAGGACACCCAGGTCTCGTTGCACTTCCCCTTCTCCCAATCTATTGCCATTCAGATAATAGTCTGCCTTTCTGTTTTTGACACCAAAGTGGATAACCTCACATTTATCCATGTTATATTGCATCTGCCACGCTTCTGCCCACTCACCCAACCTGTCCAAATCATCCTGGAGATTCTCAGTATCCTCCTCGGAGCACACACGCCCACCCAGCTTTGTGTCATCTGCAAACTTGGAGATATTACATTTAGTTCCCTTATCTAGATCATTAATGTATATTGTGAATAGCTGGGGTCCAAGAACCGAACCCTGCGGTACCCCACTAGTCACTGCCTGCCACTCGGAAAAAGACCCATTAATTCCTACTCTCTGCTTTCTGTCCGCCAACCAGTTCTCTATCCAAGTCAATACCTTGCCCCCAATCCCATGTGCGTAACTTTCTCTCTTTCTACTTATAACAGCGGATTTTCCCTGTCCCAGCTCCTGGGATTACTAGATTCCTGAGCGCACTGAGCATGTGAAAATCGGGCGCCCCTGATGGAGCCCGTCCAATAGAATCAAAGAATCGTACAGCGCAGACGAAGGCCATTCGGCCCATCGTGCCTGTGCTGTCTCTTTTGATAGAGCTGTCCAATTAGTCCCACTCCCCTCGCTCTGTCCCCACAGCTCTGCAAAGGATGGATGGAATTTCGGAGCTGGCTCCGTTAGGGCGGTGCACTCCACCCGTCCCAATTCCCAGTATTGGCTGCACCCACTGATCCCCGGTCTAGGAACGGGAAAATCTGCACCATTATCCTTCCCAAACATCCTCCACTCTGGCTGATTAAGATGGTTAAAGGATTTGAAAGTGTAGATAGAGAGAAGCTTTTCCCTCTGGTGGGGGGTGGGTGGGCGGGGAGTCCAGAACAAGAACAATTGGAGCTCGGCCCTTCAGGGTGATGTCAGGAAGCACTGCTTCACAGAAAGGGCAGTGGAAATCCGGAACTCGCGCCTCTCAAAAAGCTGTCGAGGCTCGGGGGTCAATTGAAAATTTCAAAACGGAGACTGATAGATTTTTGTTGGGCAAGGGTATTACGGGTTACGGAACCAAGGCGGGTTGATGGAGTTAAGATACAGATCAGCCATGATCTAATTGAATGGTGGAACAGGCTTGAGGGGCTGAACATAAGAACATAAGAACTAGGAGCAGGAATAGGCCACTTGGCCCCTCGAGCCTGCTCCGCCATTCAATAAGATCATGGCTGATCTTGGGCTCAAAGCCACTTCCCAGCCTGCTCCCCATAACCCTTCACTCCCTTATCTTGCAAAAATCTGTCCATCTCCACCTTAAATGTATTTAATGACCCAGCCTCCACGGCTCTCTGGGGCAGAGAATTCCACAGATTTACGACCCTCTGAGAGAAGAAATTCCTCCTCATCTCAGTTCTAAAAGGGCGACCCTTTACTCTGAGACTGTGCCCCCGAGTTCTAGATTCCCCATGAGGGGAAACATCCTCTCTGCATCTACCCTTTCGAGCCCCCTCAGAATCTTATATGTTTCGATAAGATCACCTCTCATTCTTCTAAATTCCAATGAGTATAGGCCCAACCTGCTCAACCTTTCCTCATAAGTCAACCCCCTCATCTCTGGAATTAACCTAGTGAATGACCTCCTCTGTTTGTGTATGTCTATGTTCCAGATAACGGACGAAATAGCGCCACAGTACAACATCATGATGTACATTGGCAACTGTACTGCCGATCAGCAACACAGTCCACACTGCAGCACTCACGACTGGGGGATCGACTTCATCGCCTGGGATGAAGGTCCGACAGGATCTTTAACTGTCCAAGCTCCAGACACTGACCACCAACCCCTTTGTTCGATGGTAACCATCACTGGTGTCAAACAGTACAACTGCTCCATCCGGTAAGTGCACTGGCTGCTTGCCTCACTGTCCTGATGTTAATCTGTTGCAAAGTGATGGTATTACATTTACGAGAATGGTTCCAGGGATGAGGGACTTCAGTTACGTGGATAGACTGGAGAGACCGGGGCTGTTCTCCTCAGAGCAGAGAAGGTTGAGAGGAGATTTGATAGAGGTGTTCAAAATCATCAGGGGTCTAGACAGAATAGATAGAGAGAAACTGTTCCCCTTGGCGGAGGGGTTGAGAACCAGAGGACACAGATTTAAGGTGATTGGCAGAAGATCCAAAGGCGACATGAGGAAAAACTTTATTACGCAGCGAGTGGTTAGGATCTGGAATGCACTGCCTGAAAGGGTGGTGGAGGCAGACTCAATTGTGGCTTTCAAAAGGGAATTAGATAAGTACCTGAAGGAAAAACAATTGCAGGGCTACGGAGAAAGGGCGGGGGAGTGGGACTAGCTGAATTGCTCTTGCAGAGAGCCGGCACGGGCTTGACGGGCCGAATGGCCTCCTTCTGTGCTGTAACCATTCTATGATTCTATGATCATAGAGGCGCGGTAAATATGTGTGTTCTTACTGATAAGTTACTCCTCAAATCAACAGGGTTTGCAAGATTGAATGTCAGATTCTGACGAAGGGTCAGCGACCTGAAACGTTAACTCTGTTTCTCTCTCCACAGATGCTGCCTGACCTGCTGAGTAGTTCCAGCATTTTCCGTTTTTATTTCAGATTTCCAGCATCTGCAGTATTTTGCTTTTGCAAGATTGAATGTCAGATGTCATGGGTTTATTAAGTATACAATAATTTAACATAGACTAAATAGCAGTACTTATGGCAAAACCATGCCAGTTTTAGCTGGAGGACTTAAATGTGTTACAATTCAGAGCTGCAGACCATCGAATCCTAAGTCTCTGTTCTAACTCCCAGTTTATGTACCATTTATGGGAAATTCCACACATTTCTGCAGCACCTCATACAAGTCCATAGGAGGTTTAATTTTAAGCAGCTGCTTCCCTTGTCCCTTATCAATAACTTTAGTTTAAACCAGTTCTTATTCTTTTCCATAGACCGGTACAGCTCCCCAACTTTGTTATCTACACTCTTGATTATACCTCGTGCAACTACAGTTATACAGGGCCTTGATGAGACCACACCTGGAGTACTGTGTCCAGTTTAGGTCTCCTTACCTAAGAAAGGATATACTTGCCATAGAGGGAGTGCAGCAAAAGTTCACCAGACTGATTCCTGGGATGGCGGGATTGTCGTTTGAGGAGAGATTGGGTTGACTAGGCCTGTATTCACTAGAGTTTAGAAGAATGAGGGGGGATCTCATTGAAACATATAAAATTCTGACAGGGCTGGACAGACTGGTTGCAGGGAGGATGTTTCCCCTGGCAAGGGGCTCTAGAACGAGGGGTCACCGTCTCAGGATACAGGGTAGGACATTTAGGACTGAGATGAGGGGAAATTTCTTCACTCAGAGGGTGGTGAACCTGTGGAATTCTCTGTCACGGAAGGCTGTGGAGGCCAAGTCACTGAATATATTTAAGAGGGAGATAGATTTCTAGACACAAAAGGCATCAAGGGGTATGGGGAGAGAGCGAGAATATGGTATTGAGATAGAGGATCAGCCATGATCATATTGAATGGCGGAGCAGGCTCGAAGGGCCGAATGGCCTACTCCTGCTCCTATTTTTCTGTGTTTCTATGTTTCTAACTTCTCGTTATAAATCTGTACCGTTCCGTACCGATCTCCTGCCTGGGAAAAGGGCGATCTATTCACAGACGCTCCCTTCTGCAGAACTTGTCCTCCACTCACTGAAGTTCTCCAAAGTATATGTCTTTTAATTAGGCTTTATTGTCTAAACTGACCATTTAAGATCAGCCTTAATTCAAACCATCTAAGATAACTTATACTTCTTCACTAAACAGGCAAAAGCTGACAGGTACTATTACTACAAGATCAAGAGAAAACAATAACGCTATAATGTCAGCAGACCTCAGGACAGTCTGATTAACCTTTTACTTACAATGTGGTGCTGTGTCACTACAGATGAAAAAGGTCCCTGTTTCAAATTCCCAGTTCTGAGCTAATAGATCTGAGCCGGTAAGAACATAAGAAATAGGAGTAGGAGTCGGCCATTTGGCCCTTCGAGCCTGCTCCGCCATTCAATAAGATCATGGCTGATCTTCTACCTCATCTCCACTTTCCTGCACGATCCCCATATCCCTTGATTCCCTTAATATTCAAAAATCTATCGATCTCTGTCTTGAATATACTCAACGACTGAGCCTCCACAGCCCTCTGGGGTAGAGAATTCCAAAGATTCACCACCCTCTGAGTGAAAAAATGTCTCCTCATCTCAGTCCTAAATGGCCGACCCTTTATTCTGAGACTGTGACCCCTGGTTCTGGACTCCCCAGAGGTAGGGGAGTCCTGACTTCTCTCAGTACCTCTGGACAGAAAGGAGGAAAAATTAGCCAGTGCTCCCACTCCTGATCACTATCTAGTGACCCCCCCACCCCCGCACCCCGTCTAGACTCACATGATTTTACAGGACAGAAGGAGGCCATTCGGCCCATCGCCGTTCCTGCGTGTCCCCGGCTGCGGCCTCCTGCCGTCCAACTCCCTGCTCCCGCCCAGGTAGTCGGTCAAATGAGGCCCGGCCGTTAAGATCCGCGGACTCCCCTGGTGCACCGCCCGCTTTGGGGGTGAGGGGTCGCACCCACTGTACCCGCCCCCACCTCCCCCAATTAAAATCGGGGCTTTAGTTACTGGTTGGAAGGACCACCTTCTGCTCCCCACTTTACGGGCAGAGGTCCAAGGAAGTCGTCCACCACAAGGCGACCACGTCATGTGAGGTTAGCATGAGCCGAATCTCAATGGGCTTTTTCTCCGCAGATTGGCCTGCTGTTCCGCATCCGTCCGCCTTCTGATAATGGACAAGTTTGGGAATTCCAACGAGCTTCTTGTAGACTTCACACAACCTGTAAGTCTTCCTTATCATTTCAAAAGTACCATTCAATGTTACGCACATGCCTATCTCCCACATCACAACAGTAGCTACTCTTCAAAAAGGACTTCATTGGCCTGAGAGCGCTTTGGGACGTCCTGAGGTGGTGAAAGTCCATACGCAAGTTCTTTATGTTCTTTCCTCTTGGGGAAGCTCCCCTGAAGGCTCATTGGATTGATGCTGAGCCCATATGGATCAGAAGGTCCAGAGGTTCAAAATCCCTGGTCTCTGTCCGAGTTAGGTGATCTGAGTCAGGGTGGCAGTGAGGGTGTTACCATTGGCCTTCTTGGCCATGGGTGAGGAAGGGGTAGTGGGGTTGGGGTGGGGTGGGGGGAAAGGCAGCCAGATTTCTTGCTTTTTTTTTAATGCGTTCATGGGATGTGGGCATCGCTGGCAAGGCCAGCATTTATTGCCCATCCCTAATTGCCCTTGAGAAGGTGGTGGTGAGCTGCCTTCTTGAACCGCTGCAGTCCCTGTGGTGAAGGTACTCCCACAGTGCTGTTAGGGAGGGAGTTCCAGGATTTTGACCTAGCGACGATGAAGGAACGGCCGATATATCTCCAAATCAGGATGGTGTGTGACTTGGAGGGGAACTTGGAGGTGATGGGGTTCCCATGGGCCTGCTGCCCTTGTCCTTCTGGGCAGTAGAGGTCGGGGGTTTGGGAGGTGCTGCAGAAGAAGCCTTGGCAAGTTGCTGCTGTGCATCTTGTAGATGGTACACACTGCAGCCACGGTACGCCAGTGGTGGAGGGAGTGAATGTTTAAGGTGGTGGATGGGTTGCCAATCAAGCGGGCTGATTTGTCCTGGATGGTGTCGACCTTCGTGAGTGTTGTTGGAGCTGCACTCATCCAGGCAAGTTGAGAGTATTCCATCACCCTCCTGAGGGAAACACCTACTTGACCTTGTCATCAGCAATCTACCTGTTGCAGATGCATCTGTCCATGACACATCACCTGTCATGCTCACTCGCCAGTGATCCCGACGGAAAATGTGCATGTGTATGTGTGTGGGTGACAACGGGATTGGACTTGACTGTGATTCCCTTCCCTCAGGGTCACTAGCCTTCCAGCACTCATTGTCAAGACTCACATATAAAGAGTGGCAATGGAACAGTATCCCAGGGTGAGTTAGTGTTTGCAGGAGAGGAGGGGAGAGAATTGGAGTTTAGTTCATAGGAAACTGAGATTATTAAGGTAACTTCAACATAGATAAGTGTGAGGTGGTACATTTTGGTAGGAAGAATGAGGAGGTCACATACTCGTTGAAAAATAAGCATCTAAATGGGGTAGAGGAACAGAGAGATCTGGGGGCACAGATACTCAGATCACTAAACGTAGCCACGTAGGTTAATAAGATCATAAAAAAAGGAAACCGAGCACTGGGGTTCATTTCTAGAGGGATAGAATTGAAAAGCAGAGATGTGATGTTAAATGTGTATAGAACCTTGATTGGACCACACCTGGAGTTCTGTGAACAGTCCTGGTCTCCATATTATAAAAAGGACACAGAGGCACTGGAAAAGGTGCAAAAAAGATTTACAAGGATGATACCAGAACTGAGAGGATATACCTATCAGGAAAGAGTGAACAAGCTGGGGCCCTTTTCTCTAGAAAAGGTGGTATAGTGGTTAGCACTGTTACCTCACAGCGCCAGGGACCCGGGTTCGAATCCGGCCTCGGATGACTGTCTGTGTGGAGTTTGCACATTCTCCCCGTGTCTGCGTGGGTTTCCTCCGGGTGCTCCGGTTTCCTCCCACAGTCCAAAGATGTGCGGGTTTGGTTGATTTGGCTATGATAAATTGACCCTTAGCGTTAGGGGGGATTAAATACGTGGGGTTACGGGGATAGGCTGGGATATGTGTGGGTGCTGGCTCGATGGGCCGAAATGTTCTCTATCTGCACTGTGGGGATTCTGTGATTCTGGGAAGACTGAGGGGTGACCTGATAGAGGTCTTTAAGATTATGAAAGGGTTTGATAGGGTAGAGAGGATGTTTCCACTTGTGGGAGGAGACCAGAACTAAGGGCCGTAAATATAAGATAGTCACTAATAAATCCAATCGAGAATTCGGGAGAAACTCCTTTACCCAGAGAGTGGTGAGAATGTGGAACTCGCTACCACAGGGAGTGGTTGAGGTGAACGGCATAGATGCATTTAAGGGGAAACTGGATAAACACACAAGGGGGAAAGGAATAGAAGGATATGTTGATGGGGTGAGATGAAGATGTATGGGAGGAGGTTCGTGTGGAGCATAAACATCAGGATAGACCAGTTGGGCCGAATGGCCTGTTTCTGTAACTGTTACTGAGTGAGTTTTCAGGTTTTGTTGAGTATTGTCCCCTTTCTTTCTCTCTCTCTCTCTCTCGTCACACACCTCTCTTCTTGTGTTTTATCAGATTACAAACGGAGTCAACATCACGGCAGTGACCTGCGCAGTGGTGGTAATTATAGTGCTGATCCTCGCCATCGCCTGCGCCGTGCTCTGCTGCCTGAGGCGGAAAGATCAAGTTTTGTAGACCCGGGGTGGGCGAAACCCGCGCCCTTCACGTTTCCCGGCATGCGGTCACAACCCCGCCCACCCCCCCCCCCCCCCCCAGCCTTTCAACGCTCGCTATCAACTGGCAGGCACCTTATTGTCACAGGAGCTCCCTCTCCATTATTGCCAAAGAGTTCTGAAATGACAATGGCTTTTTTTTTGCGATCTTATCATCCCTTCGCACAGGAGCTACCTCGCACTAAAACATTGCATGGGGAAAGCGGGGGGCGGGGGGGTGGTGGCGGGGGAAGCATTTTCTTAACTGTTAAGATTTTGTGGGACTTGGAAAATGACTAAAATGATCTCCAATGTTGAAGAATCAGTCAGCAGGTGGGAAGCAAAGTGAAAATAGAAGGTACATTTCTTGACACTGGGCTGTGGGTGCAGGTCGGGCGCAATTTTAACCTAACCCATCCATCGGGGAACTGACAAGCTCGGGTGCAATGCCTGATTTACACCCCGCTCCGATTATACTCTCCATTTGGAGAGTAATGTTGGGCGGGGGTGTAAAACCGGCGTTCCACCCAAACCCGTGGGTCTCCCACCCGGGTGGGTTAAATTAAGATTGCCCCCCCCCCACCCCCACTCTCCAACCCACAGGAAATTGCACACCTGCCCCACACCCTCAGCCCTTCATTTGAACTCTATTCATTTTAAGGGATATAGAATGACTCGTGCAATTTGGCAATGTACGCTCCATATAACTAGGGATGGGCGATAAATGCCGGCCTTCCCGGCGATGCCCACATCCCGAGAATCAATACATTTTTTTTGTGTGTCGTTCCAGCTTTCAGACGCTGCAGCTTCTTTCATTGATTCAACTTTTCCTTCGCTCCCTAGTATTTGGATGCACTTATTATACGCCCATTTAAATAGTAAATTGATCTGTCAAAAGTCAGCACATTAAAGAACTTAATGAATTTTTTGTCATCTCTTTTGTTTAAGAACCAACCCATGAGGTCAAAATCTGAATGAACACATGAGATGCAATGAGTTGTGCTTCAGATTCCCAGCTGTAATGAAAGATGTGGTGTAAGTGCAAGAAAATGCGAATCTGACAAACCAAATGTGGCTGCAACATAATTGTGTTTGACCAGGTCCAGACACGCACAATGTTGTGTCAGCCAGTGGTTCAGTTGGTAGCACCCTCACCTCTGAGTCTAGAAGGTTTGTGGGTTCAAGTTCTCCCACTCTCAGAGACTAGAGGACAAAAATCTAGGACTGATACATAAGAACATAAGAAATAGGAGCAGGAGTAGACCATTCAGCCCTTCGAGCCTGCTCCGCCATTCAATGAGATCATGGCTGATCTTCTGCCTCAACTCCATTCACCGTCCCCATCACCATATCCCTTGATGCCTTTACTAGTCAGAAATCTATTGGCTTCTGTTTTGAATATACCCAATGAGTGAGCCTCCACCGCCCTCTGGGGTAGAGAATTCTCAAAGATTCACCACCCTCTGTGTGTAGAAATTTCTTCTCATCTCAGTCCTGAATGGCCTACCCTTTATCCTGAGGCTGTGGCCCCTGGTTCTAGACTCCCCAGCCAAGGGAAACATTCTCCCAGCATCCGCCCTATCAAGCCCTGTAATAATTTTGTATGCTTCAATGAGATCCCCTCTCATTCTTCTGAATTCGAGAGAATACAGGCCTAGTTTACTCAATCTCTTCTCATACGACAGTCCCGCCATCCCAGGAATCAATCTCGTGAACCTTCGTTAACACCAGTGCTGCACTGTTGGAGGGGCCGTCTTTCGGATGAGATGTTAAACTGAGGCCCGTCTGCTCTCTCAGGTGGATGTAAGAGATCCTGTGGCACTATTTCGAAGAAAGAGCAGGGGAATTCTCCCCAGTCTCCTGGCCAATATTTATCCCTCAACACAAACATCACGAAAAAAATCAGATTATTGGGCCAACATCGCATTGCTCGTTTGTGGGAGCTTGCTGTGTGCTGCTATGTTTCCTGCATTACAACAATGACTGTACTTCAAAAAGTATTTTGCTGGTTTGCACTTTGGGACATCCTGAGGTCATGAATGATTCTATATGAATGCAATTTCTTTCTTTATGAAGGAAGAGTAGGCATGTGTACAAATATGCTGCACCTTCCTTTGCAGCTCTCCTGGTGCCACCGAACTTTTTCCATATTTATGCCCAGGTACAGCAGCCCTGGGAAGTTGCATTTAGTCGCTCGGCAACCTCCACCTATGCAACTGGCACCTGGACATTTACAGGCCCAATGCCCTTTGGCACAAAACAGGCCATCCTCCTTCACCCATACTTCCTGCACCAACACCTCCAAAAGAGTCCGAAGGCTGGAGACTAGGGCAGGACACTCGCCGCACATACGCTTATTGCAAATGTGTTGCTCCCTGGAGGGGAATTGTGGCCAGCTCCCCTTTAAGTGGAAGCAGCAACCCTTTATGGGTTGCTGGTTTGCCCAATTTATCAGAGTTTCAAACAAAGATCTATCCGGCCTGCTTCTCTTTACCTAAGGAAGGATATACTTGCCATAGAGGGAGTGCAACGAAGGTTCACCAGACTGGTTCCTGGGATGGGGGGGATTGTCCTATGAGGAGAGATTCAGTAGACTAGGCCTATATTCTCCAGAGTTTAGATAAATGAGAGGTGATTTCATTGAAACATACAAAATTCTTACAGGGCTGGACAGGGTAGATGCAGGGAGGATGTTTCTCCTGGCTGGGGAGTCTAGAACCAGGGGTCACAGTCTCAGAATAAGGGATTGAGGACCATTTAGGACTGAGATGAGGAGAAATTTCTTCACTCAGAGGGTGGTGAATCTTTGGAATTCTCTACCCCAGAGGGCTGTGGAGGCTCAGTCGTTGAGTATATTCAAGATAGAGATCGATAGATTTTTGAATATTAAGGGGACCAAGGGATATGGGGATAGTGCAGGAAAGTAGAGTTGAGGTCGAAGATCAGCCAGGATCTTATTGAATGGCGGAGCAGGCTCGAAGGGCCAAATGGCCTACTCCTGCTCCTATTTCTTATGTTCTTATATTCTCCGAATACATTTTTCAGGTGCAAGGAATCAGAACATTGAGTGAGGCGAGGTCTCCACACCTACAATGTAACTGTGAAGGGATAATTACTAATCCTAGCCCCTTTAGGGCTACCCCGGATGAGGCGTATTTCTCAGACGTTCACTTTCAACTAAAGTTTGAGGTAGCCGAATCCTAAAGATGCTTAATTGGGTCTAAAGGTCCGGACTATCTCTCCCTAAAGGAAAGGAACAACCTGAAAATGTTACCGTCCTCCAGATAGCACTTTTAATAAGTTTAGCTAGACTGTAACATTCCGGATATTATGAGGGTCCGGAAAATTCCCCCAGAATTCTGCAACTCCTCACCAAAGAGTGTACAGAGATTGAGTTTGCGAGTTTTTGATACAGAATTCTTATGTGAGACAATTCTAAAAATATAGATTTATTAAAGAACCGACATGCAGTTTACAGTTGGTGAGTCAATCGCAACATTAACAGTTCCAAAAAGAGAAAACTTACAATCCTATTATCAGAGAACCTTACTTTCAAATCTTAACTTCGCTACAGTTTTACAGTTCTTAAACTTCTATTCAGGATATCCACCAAAATCAAATACATTTGATCCCCGAGGTACAAAGAGTTGGAGACTTACATAGCCACCTCTGAAGCCGAGAATCACTTTGCCCGATTAAAGCGAGTCTGTTGTCCCATATGAGAGTTCAATATTTATCCCCTTTTCCACTGGTATTTCCTTTAAGGTTTTCTGCTGATGTGAGCTAATTATCTCTAGCCATTTTTCTGCCGACCCCTGCAATTCTTACAGTCACCTCAGCTGGTAGCATTACAGAATTATGTCTCCTCTCTAGGTGTTCTAAGTTTACCATAAAAAACGGTGTTATGGCAGGTGTGTTTTTTACTTAATGTCATTTTTACGAAGGCAGATGTTTGTGCTTCTTTACAAGGTGTAAATTAGAACACCTTATCCAGGGTGAACCATTGTTTCATTCCCAAAGGTCAGCCTGTCGGGAGCCTTTAACCTTCTGTTTCAATAAGGTTATTTTTTCAGGGTCAACAACTACCTTATCTCAATAGCCAGAATGCTTTCGCAGCCTTTATCTCAATAGCCAGAATGCTTTCACAGCTATTTCATAGTTAGGTTTCTAGATTTCCAAACCCAGTTTGTCATGTTTTAATAAGGCCAGAATTCTTTCATAAGATAGTGTATTTTTCTGAATAGGTTATATGGCTTATTCCTTCACAATTGCACCGCAGGTAAGCACATCCCTGTTTTTGCTGGAGTCAGAAACTCTGGGCTTACGTGTTTGGGTGCAACCAGAACCGTTCATTGAATCATAGAAACTTACAGCACAGAAGGAGGCCATTCGGCCCATCGTGCCTGTGCCAGCTCTTTGAAAGAGCAGTCGTGCTCAATCCCAAACCTCCTACTTTTTGTCCGTAACCCTGTAAGTTCTTCATCCTCAAATAGCGGACAACTCCCATTTAAAATTATTTGTGGAATGAGCTGCCACCACCTTTTCAGGTCGAGCGTTCCGGATCCCGACAACTCGCTGAGTGGAAAACAATTTCTCCTCATCTCCCCTCTAGATCATTTGCCAATGATTTTAAATCTATGACCTCTGGTTATTGACCCACTCGCCAGAGGGAACAGCCCTTCTCTATCTACTTTATCAAAACCTCTCATCACCTTGAAACATAGAAAACATAGAAAAATAGGAGCAGGAGTCGGCCATTCGGCCCTTCGAGCCTGCTCCGCCATTCAATATGATCATGGCTGATCCTCTATCTCAATGCCATATTCCCGCTCTCTCCCCATACCCCTTGATGCCTTTTGTGTCTAGAAATCTATCTATCTCCTTCTTAAATATATTCAGTGACTTGGCCTCCACAGCCTTCTGTGGTAGAGAATTCCACAGGTTCACCACCCGCTGAGTGAAGAAATTTCTCCTCATCTCAGTCCTAAATGTCCTACCCCGTATCCTGAGACTGTGACCCCTCGTTCTAGACCCTCGAGCCAGGGGAAACCTCCTCCCTGCATCCAGTCTGTCTAGCCCTGTCAGAATTGTATACGTTTGATTGAGATCCCCTCTCATTCTTCTAAACTCTAGTGAATACAGGCCTAGTCGACCCAATCTCTCCTCAAACGACAGTCCTGCCATCTCGGGAATCAGTCTGGTGAACCTTCGCTGCACTCCCTCTATGGCAAGTATATCCTTTCTTAGGTAAGGAGACCAAAACTGCACACAGTACTCCAGGTGTGGTCTCACCAAGGCCCTGTATAACTGTAATAAGACATCCTTGCTCCTGTACTCAAATCCTCTTGCAATGAAGGCCAACATACCATTTGCCTTCCTAACTGCTTGCTGCACCTGCATGTTTGCTTTCAGTGACTGGTGTACAAGGACACCCAGGTCCCTTTGTACATCAACATTTCCCAATCTATCACCATTTAAATAATACTTTTCCTTTCTGAAAACCTCTGTTAGGTTGCCTCTTAACCATCTCTGTTCCAAGGAGAACAGTCCAAACTTTTCCAACCTCTCCTCATAACTGAAGTCCCTCGTCCCTGGTAAAATCCTGGTAAAACTCCTCTGTACCCTTTCTAAGGCTTTGACATCTTTATAGGATCGACTGGTGCAACATTGTCCCCTTCAGAGCGTTTCATGAGTGGGTAGGCTAAGGCCTTAGTAGAGGGGCAGCCAGTTCAAAGCAGCACAAAGGTAATGGGTCAACAACTTGAACCATGCAGAAGATCCACCAGAGGTCATTCTCACCAGGCTCAAGAGCGCAGACACTCACTTCCCCTGGGAACTAGAGCAGTGCTTTTCGAATTAGTGTGCGGAGAGCCCCTGCAAAACGTTGACACACTCCCTGTGCTGCTTTCTAAAAGTCAGATACCTAAGAGTATTGCAATTGCAGAATATGTAAACAGCAACAAAACCAATATGCCAATCAGTCAACTAATAGGAAATAATTCTGAAATCTGATGATTTTGCAGACTTCCCCTAGAATCCAAGGGCCTCTGATTTGAAACTGCATGTTACCAGAAACCTGGCTATTCCTCAATTGTATTTCTTTTTATTTGTTCCTGGGATGTGGGTGTCACTAGTAAGGCCGGCATTTATTACCCATCCCCAATTGACCTTGAGAAGGTGGTGGTGAGCCGCCTTCTTGAACCGCTGCAATCCTTGTGGTAAAGGTACCCCCACAGGGCTGTTAGGGAGAGAGTTCCAGGATTTTGACCCAGCGACAATGATGGAACTGCGATATATTTCCCAGTCAGGATAGTGTGTGACTTGGAGGTGATAGTGTTCCCATGCGCACTTGTCCTTGGAGGTGGTAGAGGTCAGGGGTTTGGGAGGTGCTGTTGAAGCCTTGGTGAGTTGCTGCAGTGCATCTTGTAGATGGTACACACTGCAGCCATGGTACGCCGGTAGTGGAGGGAGTGAATGTTTAAGGTGGTGGATGTATTGAGTATTGGGGAGTCCTCAGTCTATGTAGGAAAGAGAGAGGATCATAGAATGGTTATAGCCCACAGAGGCCATTCGGCCTGTCCCGGCTCTCTGCAAGAGCACTTCAGCTAGTCCCACTCTCCCGCCCTTTCCCCGCAGCCCTGCAAACTTTTTTCCTTCAGGTACTTATCCAATTCCCTTTTGAAAGCCATGACTCCGAGTCTGCCTCCACCACCCTTCCAGGCCGTGCATTCCAGATCCTAACCACTCGCTGCGTAAAAAAGTTTTTCCTCATGTCGCCTTTGGTTCTTTTGCCAATCATCTTAAATCTGTGTCCTCTGGCTCTCGACCCTACCACCAACAGGAACAGTTTCTCTATCTACAATGTCTTGACCCCTCATGGTTTTGAACACCTCGATCAAATCTCCTCTCAACCTTCTCTGCTCCAAGGAGAACAACCCCAGTTTCTCCAGTCTATCCACGTAACTGAAATCCCTCATCCCTGGAATCATTCTCGTAAATTTTTTCTGCACCCTCTCCAAGGCCTTCACATCCTTCCTAAAGTGCGGTGCCCACAATTGGACAAAGTAGTCCAGTTGAGGCCGAACCAATGTTTCATAAAAAGGTTCAGCATAACTTCCTTGGATAGGTAGGATTAAAACTCCATTGTGCATTGATAGCAAGTAGTTTTTTTTTTATATAAACAGCAGTGGGCCAGGGAAGCGGGGTGGTGGCAATAGTGCTTCTGCACTCCCAGCACCCATCACAGATTTTCACAACTGAAGCTCACACTTATGCACCCATTGAGTTAATGGACAGAAAATCACAAGACAGCCGTGCACAATTTCACACTACGGGCTTCTGGCCTGGATCAGTGGAATTTTCACCCCAGCTATTTGTGCAATTTGGAGATTGCAGGTAAGACAATTAACAAGGAGTCCTATGGGAAACAGAACATGAGCTAATGCTTGAGACACCAAGCGTGCGAGCACATCCGCAGGTGCTGAGCAGAGAGGTGGGGAAGATGCTGGATTTCAGACCGTCCAGATCAAAAGAAGAATTCAACCAGCAACAGCTTTTCTCCAAATAAATTTTATTCACAGAAGACTAACATAATTAGGTGAGGATTATTCATGTAAAAAAGGATTCATCAACTTGGCGCATTCTCACTTTGAGACTGCGTGGGGAATCTCGCCGTCGCCAGATAGGTATTCGAGAGTATCATTGAGATCTTCTTCACCCAGCCTGGCATGGTTTTCCTTGGTAGCAGAGACCTGAGGAGACAGTAGTCATTTTAACATAACAGTATGTGCACCGTATTGGACCTGCATGGTTGCTGTACTGAGGAAATACTGCAATACCAAGGGGCAGAAAACATTAGTGGGAGTTGTATACAGACCCCCAAACAGTAATGCTGATGTTGGGATGGCATTAAATGGGAAATTAGAGACACGTGCAATAAGGGCACAGCAGTAATCATGGGTGACTTTAATCTACATATAGATTGGGCTAACCAAATTAGCAACAATACTGTGGAGGAGGAATTCCTAGAGTGTATATGGGATGGTTTCCTGGACCAATATGTCAGGCCATCTTAGACTGGGTATTATGTAATGAGAAAGGATTAATTAGCAATATTGTGCGAGGCCCCTTGGGGAGGAGCAATCATAATATGATCAAATTCTTCATTAAGATGGAGAGTGAAGTAGTTGACTCAGAGACTAGGGTCCTGAATTTAAATAAAGGAAACTACGATGGTAGGAGGTGCGAGTTGGCTAGGATGGATTGGGGAGCGTTACTTAAAGGGTTGATGGTGGATAGGCAATGGCAAACATTTAAAGATCGCATGGATGAACTATAGAATTTGTTCATCCCTGTTTGGCATAAAAATAAAACAAAAAAGGTGACTCAACTGTGGCAACAAGGGAAATTAGGGATAGCATAAGATCCAAGGAGAGGACATATAAATTGGCCAGAAAAAGCAGCAAACCTGAGGATTGGGAGCAGTTTAGGATTCAGCAAAGGAGGACAAAGGGATTAATTAAGAGGGGGAAAATAGAATATGAGTGTAAGCTTGCAGGGAACATAAAAACTGACTAAAAGCTTCTATAGATATGTGAAGAGAAAAAGATTGTTGAAATCAAGCGTAGGTCCCTTGCACTCAATCAGGGGAATTTATAATGGGGAACAAAGAAATGGCAGAACAATTAAATACATACTTTGGTTCTGTCTTCACAAAGGAGGACACAAATAAACTCAGATGTCGGAGAACATGGGGTCTAATGAGGGAGGTATTGAATGAAATCAGTATTATAGGGAAATGGTGTTAGGGAAATTGACAGGATTGAAGGCCGATAAATCCCCAGGGCCTGATAATCTACATCCTAGGGTACTTAAGGAAGTGGCCCTAGAAATAGATGCATTGCTGGTCATCTTTCAAAATTCTATAGACTCTGGAGCAGTTCCCATGGATTGGAGGGTAGCTAATGTCACCCCACTATGTAAAAAAAGGTGGTAGAGAAAAAACAGGGAATTATAGACCGGTAAGCCTGACATCGGTAGTGGGCAAAATGCTAGAGTCCATTATAAAAGATGCAATAGCAGAGCACTTGGAAAACAGTGACAGGATCGGACAAAGTCAACATGGATTTACAAAAGGTAAATCATGCCTGACTAATCTACTGGAATTTTTTGAGGATGTAACTGGTAGAATAGATAAGGGAGAACCAGTGGATGTGGTGTATTTGGACTTTCACAAGGCTTTCGATAAGGTCCCGCATAAGAGATTACAGCGTGCAAAGTTAAAGCACACGGGATTGGGGGTAAGGTACTGATTTGGATAGAGAACTGGTTGACAGACAGGAAGCAAAGAGTTGGAATAAATGGGTCTTTTTCCGAGTGGCAGACAGTGACTAGAGGTGTACCGCAGGGATCGGTGCTAGGACCCCAGCTATTCACAATATATATTAATGATCTAGACAAGGGAACTAGATGTAATATCTATGTTTGCAGATGACACAAAGCTGGGTGGGCGTGTGTGCTGTGAGGAGGATGCAGAGAAACTCCAGTATGATTTGGACAGGTTGGGTGATTGGGCAGATGCAGTATAAGGTGGATAATTGCGAGGTTATCCACTGGTGGCAAAAATAGGAAGGCAGACTATTATCTGAACGGCAATAGATTGGGAAAAGGGGAAGTGCAACGAGATCTGGGAGTCCTTGTGCACCAGTCGCTGAAGGTAAGCATGCAGGTGCAGCAGGCGGTTAAGGCGGCAAATGGTATGTTGGCCTTCATAGCAAGAGGATTCGAGTACAGGAGCAAGGATGTCTTGCTGCAGTTGTACAAGGCCTTGGTGAGACCACACCTTGAGTATTGCATGCAGTTTTGGTCACCTTATCTGAGGAAGGATGTTCTTGCCATGGAGGGAGTGCAGTGAAGATTTACCAGACTGATACCTGGGATGGCAGGAATGATGTATGAAGAGAGATTGGGTCAATTAGGCTTATATTCGCTAGAGTTTAGAAGAATGAGGGGATCTCATTGAAACTTATAAAATTCTAACAGGACTAGACAGACTAGATGCAGGAAGGATGTTCCCGATTGCAGGGGAGTCTACAACCAGAGGTCACAGTCTAAGGATAAATGGTAAGCCATTTAGGACTGAGATGAGGAGGAATTTCTTCACCCAGAGTGGTGAACCTGTGGAATTCTCTACCACAGAAGGCAGTTGAGGCTAACTCATTAAATATATTCAAGAATGAGATAGATATATTTCTTAAGGCTAAAGGGATCAAGGGATATGGGGAGAATGCAATGACAGGGTACTGAGTTTGGATGATCAGCCATGATCGCATTAAATGGCAGAGCAGGCTCGAGGGGCCGAATGGCCTACTCCTGCTCCTATCTTCTATGTTTCTATCTACCTGCACCATCAGCCAAACAAATAGCCAGGCTCGCTTACAAGTATTACAAAGCACTGGTTAGGCCACAACTGGATTTTTCCTTCCAGTTCTGCTCACCACACTTTAGGAAGGACATGAAGGCCCTTGAGAGGGTGCAGAGGAGATTTACCAGAATGGTTCTGAGCTACAAGGACAGGTTGGAGAAGCTGGATTTGTTTTCAGTAGAACAAAAGGAGGTTGAGGGGCGATTTGATAGAGGTGTACAAGATTATGATGGGTTTGCATAGGCTAGACAGGGAAAGGCTGTTCCCACTAGTTGATGGTACAAGGACTAGGGGACACAGATTTAAGGTTTGGGCACGAGATACAGGGGGGACGTGAGGAAAACCTTTTTTTTTTTATAAATGCAGCGAGTGGCAAGGACCTGGAACTTGCTGCCGATGGAAGTGGTGGAAGCGGAGACACTCAATGTTTTCAGGGAGACTGGATAGGTACTTGAGGGAAATAAACTTGCAGGGCTACAGGGATAGACAGGGAAATGGGACTGATTGGATTGCTGTACAGAGCCGACACGGACTCGATGGACCGAATAGCCTCCTTCTGTGCCTTTATGACTATGACTATGATCGAGAGCGAGCGAAAAAGCAAGAGCACGAAAGAAATAGCGAGAGAGCGAAAGAAAGAAAAAGCGAGAGAGAGAAAAGAAAGTTGCCATGTTTCTTGACACGAGTGACTAATGATGGGGTCCTTGAAGGAACAACAAAAAAGGCAAGTGTTGAGGAGTCTGATGAAAAAAATGACACACTGGAGGTACATGGCTCAGAAGGCATGAGGAACGTTGTTGCAGTCTGAGAAAGTGAATGGTCATAGATCAAGTGACAGGTAAAGAATGTGACTAGAAGTAATGATGGAACTGGCAGGTGCAACATTGAGGGCTGTCACCGTCTACCTGTGTAGAGGCTACGAAGGGTGCAGTGCACTGGTTAGCAACCTCTAGAGCAACAGGTACATTTAATAACATTTTTACATTTGAAAGATGGGCCAAGTTTTAAAGCCAAAATGTGAAGGCTAAGCAGGAGGCAATGCTGGCAATTATCCCACATGAATGGCAAGAGAAATTTGGGGTTCAATTGCCCCCTCTATAGGAGACTGCAGTTCTCTTCCTCCAGTTATCTTCTTGTATGGTCTTCCCTTGGAATGTTCCACCTATGGCCAAAAGGGCAAGTGTCTCTTACCAATGCTGCTCTCAACTTGGCTGTTGAGGTGTGAGCAGAGCTGAGTGATTGCTCCATTTCCTTGCTCGGTAGAGCCGAGGTCACCACTCAGCAGCTATCGACAGCAGCGAGTGTCAAATCCAAATAGACGACTTTTTTTTGAGATGGTGATAGTCACGTGGATCAATGGCTGCTTAGCAACAAAAGCTACAGATTGGATTTTCATACAAATTGGATAAATACCTCATCATCATCATCTTCTTCATGGATTTCTTTCCAATCTCCAAAGTGAGTCCAGAGGTCCTAGATGGACACAAAATAAGTTGTGGGTACATTGACAGGCATGTTATTGGCCTGGAGCATTTCTTCTAGTGAGTTTCAAGCTCAGAGGTATGCTATTGCTGGGACATATATACCAAGTCACATAACCTTCCCACACGGTCACCATCTAGGGTCACAGTTGCAGATTGGGCAAAGAACTGAAGGGAATCCAATACACATGGAACTGCACCCAATGATAGGAGAAAATTAAAAGGGAAACACACACAAATTAAGTTGTGTATTTTCTTTTAAAAAAAAGACTTGGATCACTCAGTTTGACTGGAACAGTCCAAACAAAATTTTAATGTTCAATCTGTACCAGAAGGCAGAGATAGCAGATCTGCAACCTAACAAAGGCAAATGCATACCTTGATCTTCCAAGCTCACTGCAAACAAAAGTCAGGGGCTTGTAGATACACCCATTAGCTTTCCAATCCTTGGAAGGTGGGCTCAAAATCCTTACACGACTGCAAGGCTTTCTTTTCCCACTTAAAATGACACAGGAACCAACCTAGAGCTTAAATAAAGCTATATTGTAATATAGGACTGCTACCATTGGGGTTGGTCTGCATACAGAAGTTAAAACAGAGAGAGGAACTCACCAGGGCACAGAGTGTTTTGTACCCACTGTTGGCATCTGCCACTTGGTGCCTCCCAGACTGATCACCCACATGACTGATGTTCTTCTTCAGGTTTTCCTGTAGAGAGGAGGAGGAACTGTATATATTGGAAACCAATAAAACTAGAAGATGTTTGCCACTGACCATCTTGGTCCACCTAGAGGGCATGGTACCAGTTGACTTTGGGGCATTTACCAGTCATGATCATACCTTATGGCTTGGACTCCACTGAAGGAGAAGAGTACTTCAGAATGGTTACAGCACAGTAGGAGGCCATTCGGCCCATCAAGCCATCTCTGCAAGAGCAACTCAACTAGTCCCACTGCCCTGCCCTTTTCCCCGTAGCCCTGCAATTTTTTTTCCCTTCAGGTACTTATCCAATTCCCTTTTGAGTCTGCCTCCACCACCCTCTCTGGCAGTGCATTCCAGATCCTAACCACTCGCTGGGTAAAAAAGTTTTCCCCCCTCGTGTCGCCTTTGGTTCTTCTGCCAATCACATTAAATCTGTGTCCTCTGTTCCCATTGGTGGAAGGGTCGAGAACCAGTTTCTCTCCATCTACTCTTGTCTAGACCTCCCATTTATAGTGGGTTGCACTGTTCATACAATCGTAACATTAGCAAATTCCACCCTCAAAGCTCAAATATAAGACTCAGCTTGATTATTCCAATAATAACCCACTGCAGATTAAATTGTGGTAATACCAAATTGATTAAGTCAGAAATAATACCTCACCAGCAGAAATAAACATAGGAACATAAGAAATAGGAGCAGGAGTAGGCCATTCGGCCCTTCGAGCCTGCTCCGCCATTCAATGAGATCATGGCTGATCTTCCTCAACTCCATTCACTGGCCCCATCGCGATATCCCTTGATGCCTTTATGAGTCAGAAATCTATTGACTTCTGTTTTGAATATACCCAATGACTAAGCCTCCACAGCCCTCTGGGGTAGAGAATTCCAAAGATTCACCACCCTCTGTGTGAAGAAATTTCTTATCATCTCAGTCCTGAATGGCCTACGCTTTATCCTGAGGCTGTGGCCCCTGGTTCTAGACTCTCCAGCCAAGGGAAACATTCTTCCAGCATCCACCCTATCAAGCCCTGTAATAATTTTGCATGCTTCAATGAGATCCCCTCTCATTCTTCTGAATTCAAGAGATACAGGCCTAGTTTACTCAAACTCCTCATATGACAGTCCCGCCATCCCAGGAATCAATCTCGTGAACCTTTGTTGCACTCCCTCTATGGCAAGTATATCCTTCCTTAGGTAAGGAGACCAAAATTGTACACAGTACTCCAGGTGTGGTCTCACCAAGGCCCTATATAATTGGAGTAAGACTTCTTTACTCCTGTACTCAAATCCTCTTGTAATGAAGGCCAGAATACCATTTGCCTTCCTAATGGCTTGCTGCACCTGCACATTCACTTTGTGACTCATGTACAAGGACACCCAGGTCCCTTTGAGCATCTGCATTCCCCAATCTTTCACCATTTAGGAAATACTCTGGCTTTCTGTTTTTTCTACCAAAGTGGATAACTTCACATTTATCCACATTATAATCCATCTGCCATGTTCTCGCCCACTCACTGAGCCTGTCAAGATCCCCTTGAAGCTTCTTCACATCCTATTCACAACTGACACTGACACCTTAGCTTTGGATCATCAGCAAATTTGAAAATGTTACATTTAGTCCCCTCATCCAAATCATTGATATAGATTGTGAATAGCTGGGGCCCAAGCACCAATCCTTGCGGTACCCCACTAATCACAGCCTGCCATCCTGAAAAAGACCCGTTTATCCCTACTCTTTGTTTTCTGCCTGTTAACCAATTCTCAATCCATGCTAGTATATTACCCCCAATTCCATGTGCCCTAATTTTGTTCACCAACCTCTTGTGTGGGACCTTATCGAAATCCTCCTGAAAATCCAAATACACCACATCTACCGGTTCCCCTTTGTCTACACCACTAGTTACCGCCTCAAAGAGCTCCAATAGGTTTGTCAAACAGGATTTCCCTTTCATAAATCCATGTCGACTCTGCCCAATCTTACTATTAGGGGTAAAAATTGAGTCGCGCCCCATTTGGGGCGCTAACCTTGCCGGGGTGCGACTTTTAGCGCCCCGAAAAAATTAGCGGCCCCGCGCCGGAACTTCAGTGGTTGCGCCCCAAGAGGGAAGCGGGGCGCCACTGGAAGCACCCCGCATCCCTCTTGGGGCGCTGCGAGTGAATATCCTGGCGCGTGGCGCTGCGGCACGTCGCGCCGCGGTATTGCAGGCCTTCCTCCCCTTCTTAAAGGGGAGGGACCCTGCGCAGCGCGAACCGGGGCCCAGCTGGGCCCCCAGGGATCGGGAGTGCCGGCAAAAGAGCCCGGCACTCGAGAAGTGCCGGGCTCTTGGAGCGCAGCCGGCACTTCACGGTGGGGGGGGCTTCACGGGGGCCGGGGACAGCAACGGGGGCAGGTGCTGGCAGGCGGCCAGCAACAAAAATGGCCGCCTGCCACCTCCCCTTTAAATATCGCCGCCCCGGCCGCACGTACGCCTCCCTGAACCCGTCGGACATAGCGTCTGGCGGTAAATCAGGGGGCGCGACTGAAGATCACGGCCGGGGTGCGAGCGGGGTGCTGCGCACGGCGATGACGTCATCGCCGGCGGCGCAGCGCCACAGGGCGCTACCGGCTGCCGCCGCCGCTAACCTCCCACTAAATTTTTCGGGAGGCGTGGGCGGCGCTGCGCCCGGGCGTTAGCTGCTTTACGCCCCATTAGCGCCCTCTTAAGGTGCTAACGGGAGGCGCAAGCAGCTGAATTTTTCCCCCTTAGTTTCTAAGTGCCTAGTTATTGCATCCTTTATAATAGATTCCAGCATTTTCCCCACTACTGATGAGGCTAACAGGTCTGTAGTTCCCCGTTTTCTCTCTCCCTCCTTTCTTAAATAGCAGGGTTACATTTGCTATCCTCCAATCTGCAGGAATCGTTCCAGAATCTAGAATTTTGGAAGAGGACAACCAATGCATCCACTATCCCAATGGCCACTTCTTTCAAAACCCTAGGATGCAGGTCATCCGGTCCTTGGGATTTATCGACTTTTAGTCCCTTTAATTTTGCTAGTACTTTTTTTTTTTACTAATAATAATTTCTTTAAGTTCCTCATTCTCATCACACCCTTGATTTTCTCATTTCTGGGAGGTTTTTTGTGTCTTCCTCCGTGAAGACAGAAACAAAGTATTTATTTAATTTCTCTGCCATTTCCTCATTCCCCAATATAAATTCTCCCATCTGACTGTAAAGGACCTACATTTACCTTCACTAGTCTTTTCCTTTTCACATACTTATAGAAGCTTTTACAATCCGTTTTTATATTTTTCACTAGTTTGTGCTCATATTCCATTTTCCCTTTCTTTATCAATTTCTTGGTCCCTCTTTGCTGATTTCTAAAAAATCCCAATCCTCAGGCTGACTGCTTTTTGTGGCAACTTTAAAAGCTTCCTCCTTTGACTGAATACTAGCTTTAATTTCTTTTGTTAGCCATGGTTGGATCACTTTTCCTTTTGGGTTTTTATGCCTTAGAGGAATATATGTTGTTGCAAATTATGCATTATTTCCTTGAATGTTAGCCATTGCATGTCCACCTTCATACCTTTTAGTGTAGTCTCCCAATCTACCATGGCCAACTTGTCCCTCATACCCTTGTAGTTTCCTTTGTTTCGATTGAAGACCTTGGTTTCAGATTGGACTACATCACTCTCAAACTTAATGTAAAATTCAATCATATTATGGTCACTTGTCCCTAAAGGTCCCTTTACCACAAAATTATTGATTAGCCCTTTCTCATTACACAGTACCAGATCCAGAATAACCTGTTCCCTGGTTAGTTTCTCCACATACTGATCCAGGAAACCATCTCGCATGCATTCCAAGAATTCGTCCTCCATACCATTAGTGGTAATTTGATTTGCCCAGCCAATATGTAGATTAAAGTCCCCCATGATTACCGTATTGCCCTTGTTATATGCACTTCTAATCTCTTGATTGATACTGTGCCCTACATTACCATTACTGTTTGGTGGCCTATACACAACTCCCACCAATTTTTCCACCCTTTGCTGTTTTAGCGCCACCCAAACGGATTCCAGTTCGACATCACGATCTGCCAAACCAAGATCTTGTATCTCTACCGTACCAATCTCATCCCTTAACAGCACTATGCCACCTCCTTTTCCTTTTTGTCTGTCCTTCCTAACATTCAGTTCCCAGCTTTGGTTACCCTGCAACCATGTCTCTAATGGCAATTACATCATACCCATTTACTTCTATTATTGCCATTAATTCATCCACCTTGTTGCGAATGCTACGAGCATTTAGATAAAGTGCCTTCAACTTTGCCTGTTTAATATTTTTCTGCTCTTTTACCCTCTTTACTGTTGGCCTTTGTTTCTGCTCCCTACTAGTTTTGCTGACTACTTTTCTAACTTGCACTGCCAGCTTTGTTTCTCTCCATTCTGGTCCCACACTTAGGATCATAGCCCCCTGACAAACTAGTTTAAATCCTTCCCAACAGCACTAGCAAACCCACCTGCGAGGATGTTGGTCCCGTTTCTGCCGAGGTGTAACCCGTCCAGCTTGCACAGGTCCCACCTTCCCCAGAATCGGTCCCAATGCCTCAGGAATTTAAATCCCCTCCTCCTGCACCATCTCCAGCCATGCATTCATCTGGTCTATTTTCTTATTTCTGCTCTCGCTAGCACATGGCACTGGAGTAATCTTGAGATTACTACCTTTGAGGTCCTGCTTTTTAATTTATTTTCTAGCTCCCTATATTCTGCTTGCAGGACCTCATCCCTCTTTCTACCTATGTCATTGGTACCAATATGGACCACAACCTCTGGCTGTTCACCCTCCCCCCTCAGAATGTCCTGCAGCCACACAGTGACATCCTTGACCCTGGCACCAGGGAGGCAACATATCATCCTGGAGTCACGTCTGCAGCCACAGAAACGTCTATCTGTTCCCCTTACGATAGAATCCGCCATCACTATTGCTCTCCCACTCTTTCTCCTCCCCTCCTGTGCAGCTGAGCCACTCAGTGCCACAGACTTGGCTCTTGCTGCATTCCCCGAGAAACCACCTGAGCAGTATCCAAAATGGAAAATCTGTTGGAGGGGGAGATGGACCTAGGGGACTCCTGCACTACCTACCTAGTTCTTTTACTGTCTAGCGGTCACCCATTCACTGTCTGCCTGTGCACTCTTTACCTGCGGTGTGACCACCTCGTTAAACGTGCTATCCACAAAGATCTAAAGAGAAATAACTTGTATTTATATACAGCACCTTTCACAACATAGAAACATAGAAGATAGGAGCAGAAAAGATAGGAGCAAGAGTAGGCCATTCGGCCCCTCAACTCTGTTCCACCATTTAATGAGTTCATGGCTGATCATCCAAATTCAGTACCCTGTCCCTGCTTTCTCCCCATATCTCTTGATCCCTTTAGCCTTAAGAAAAATATCTTACTCCTTCTTGAATATATTTAATGAATTGGCCTCAACTGCCTTCTGTGGTAGAGAATCCCACAGGTTCACCACTCAACCAAAGCACTTTGCAGTCAATGAAGTACCTTTGAAGTATAGTCACTGCTGTAATGTAGGAAACAGCAGCCAATTGAGGGCACACTTGGTTTAATATTTTACCAAAAAAAAGACAGCACCTCAGAGTGCAGCGCTCCCTCAATACTGCACTGAAGGGTCAGCCTAGATCATGCGCTCAAATCTCTGGAGTGGGGCTTGAACCCACAACCTTCTGACTCAGAGGCTACCACTGAGCCAACACCATCACCTAGTGGTAATATAATGATGTCAAGGTAATAACCTCTCCCCAAGGGGCTTCATCAGAAATCAAATGAATGGAACATCCTGGTTATTATCAGCCATGACAGCTGCAAGGGAAATCTATACAGTGACTGAGAGTAAACAATAGTGCCATGGATAATATCTGAAGTCACAAGAGAAGAGGCTCAGTAACTTGTCTATCATTTGAATCCCAACAAAACGGAGCACTACTTGCTGGGATTGTTCCAGATAAGTAGTCAATACTGTTTTAAGGAATAGGAACAGGAGGAGGCCATTCAGGCCCTCAAGCCTGTTCCACCATTCAAGGAGCTCATGGCTGATCTGTGACCTAACTCCATATTTGCCCCATATCCCTTAATACCTTTGGTTAACAAAAATTTAAATCAATCTCAAGATTTAAAAGCAACAATTGAACCTACATTAATTGCCTTTTGAGAAAGAAAATTCCAAAATGTCTACCATTTGAATAAATCAAGTGCAGCTTAAGTTACTGTTGGAACCTCACCACAGCTACAACCTGATTGCTTAAAGCTTACTTGCAGAATTGGATAAATGTTTCACCACAATAACAAACAAGCGCTATTGGGCATGACCCTCTTACCAGCACCATGTTACAAAACTGATCCAAGCAAGCCAAGAGAAATTTGTGGTTTTATCCGAGATTCATTTCGTTCTCATTGGCTTCAAGCACCCCACCTGATAATCTCTTGTGGAAAATCTCCACAATTTCTGGCCAATGACAGAACCAATGGATTTATTTCCAGGAGGACCAATTTAAATTGGACCAATAGGAGTGACTCATTTGATTGGGTGGTTAAACAAATCAACTGTAACTTAAGAAAACTGGGAAAAAAAGATAATCTCTTGTGTGAGTCAGAGACTTTCTTAAAGAAGTAATCATCTCATTTGATGTTGTGAGGAATTATTATTTTCAATAAAACACACAAACTGGAAAGGGGTTTTATCTCGCGTGAGGCCTTCCGCGGCCGATGGGCACCGGAGGGACTGGAGGGCAATGTCGATCCAGGAAACAGTACGATTTGGGTGTTTATTGTTGGTGCCCCTTTAAACTGGGGGAACTTTTCTTCAATTATTTTGATTTGGGTTAATGAGATTGGGGCAACCCAGTGTCCTCCTAATTGGCAATTAAGAAGAGTAGAAAGGCTTTCTCTGGTCTCATTGTTAAAGGTTTCGGGCCCTGAAATGCCAGGGCCTGGCAGGATGGAACAAGAACGCTGGGTTCTTTGGGTATTGGGGCAAGGGGGTTGGGCTGGAATTGGGGAGGGGCCTGGTTCCAGCGGACCTTTTATTCGTTTATGGGATGTGGGCGTCGCTGGCAAGGCCAGCATTTATTGCCCATCCCTAGCTGCCCTTGAGAAGGTGGTGGTGAGCCGCCTTCTTGAACCGCTGCAGTCCGTGTGGGGAAGGTGCTCCCGCAGTGCTGTTAGGTAGGGAGTTCCAGGATTTTGAACCAGCGACGATGAAGGAACGGCGATATATTTCCAAGTCAGGATGGTGTGAGACTTGGAGGGGAACTTGGAGGTGGTGGCGTTCCCATGCGCCTGCTGCCCTTGTCCTTCTAGGTGGTAGAGGTCGCGGGTTTGGGAGGTGCTGTCGAAGAAACCTTGGCGAGTTGCTGCAGTGCATCTTGTAGATGGTACACACTGCAGCCATGGTACGCCGGTGGTGGAGGGAGTGAATGTTTAAGGTGGTGGATGGGGTGCCAATCAAGCGAGCTGCTTTGTCCTGGATGGTGTCGAGCTTCTTGAGCATTGTTGGAGCTGCTCTCGTCCACCTTTGTGAAGTTAGGGAATTCTGTTGGGAGTGGGCGCGGTGCGCTTCTTGTGGCTGTTATCCTTCTGTCCCTGAAGCCATTGGGAGAGGTGGGACTGGCAAGGTGGCATCCTCCACTAGAAATCGCGCCAGTCCCGTGCTTACAGCGCGCATGAATCAGGCGTAGTTACAGCGCCCATATGGCGGTGAGGCTCTAATATCGGTTTCCCGGCAGCTGCCACTCTAATATTCCTGGCCCCCGTGATGCCCTGGGAACGCTGTAACCTGCAAGGGCGCCCACCTTGCGTATGTTAACGACCCTGTTTCTGGGACACGGGATGGGGTCAGTGCCAGGCTCGGGTGGCGAGTGGAAGTCCCTGTCCAGCTGTCTTTCCAGGGGTGGAGTGGGGCTTAAGGAATTTCAGCCCCTTGATGGTTTGTCTTGCAGTCGTGGCCTGTAGTACCCATGTTGTGTGCTGAGCATTGAACTCACATTCTACTGGTTCTGCTCAATTAGCACGACACTGGTACTAAATAAAAACCATGAACTTCTCGTGCTAAACAGGTCCAGCTAGTTACACATTGCAAAGCAAGAGGCATCAGTCTCTTTCACTGTATTAGTAGTCACCAACAATGACTTATCTAGCATTTATCTAGCACCTTTAACATTGCAAGGCGCTTATGCTGTGTTTTTGATTCCTAAGTCTAAATCGTTAAAGTAAATTGTGAACAGCAGTGGTCCCAACGCTGATCCTTGTGGAACACCACCACCCACCTTCTGCCACTGTGAATAGCTAGCCTTTACTCCTACTCTCTGCTTCCTGTCCTGAAGTCAGCCAGCAATCCATTCTGCTACTTGTCCCCTGACTCCGCATTCTCTGACCTTGTTCATCAACACATGTCTGAGATTTTCCACTTTAGCTCTCCTGGCCCAGGCCGGGCGTGTGTGTGTGTTTCGGGAAATTGCACACCCACCCCAGCCCATAATTTTCTGACGATTCGATCGGAAAAATCACGGGCTGAGGGCGCGGCCGTTCCCGACAGCCACGCGTCGGGAACGCTGACGGGGAAACTTTGGAACCATCACCCTTTAATTCCTTGAGGGCTTACGACGGTTCTTTTCCCAAAGCAGGTGGGTTAAAATGTGCAGAAGGTGACAGCACTCGGAGAATGAGCGGAATGCATTCCCTCCCCAGTTTTGGGGGCGGAGGGGCTGTGCCCCTACAAGTTACAGCAAACAGACGTTAACAATTATATTGGCTCCTATTACCCGAACTATCTGCCACCTGACCAATTCGCTGGACAATTACAGTTGATCAGGCGCTGCAACGATTCCCCCCAAATCTTTGCATATGGTTTAGCCAGAGAAGATGAGAACCTTTTCGTAGGGGCACGGTTAAATCATAGGAACAGGAGTAGGCCATTCAGCCCCTCGAGCCTGTTCCGCCATTCAATTGGATTGTGGCTGATCTGCATCTTAACTCCATGAACCACAAAAAGTTAGCATGCAGGTACAGCAAGTAACCGCACGGTGAGTCGCAAATACAATCCAAGAGACTGAAGGAGGTACAGGTAAAAAAATCACCGTCCCACCCGGAGTCTCCCGCAATGGGGCAGGGAAACCTCGGATGCCACTGCTCGCAATTCGGGAATCTCCGATCTTTAAGTTTCCTGTCGCAGCAGCGGGAGAGAGGAATCCCGAGGAATGGTGATTGGGGGAATGAGTGGGAGGGTGTCAGCGCGGCGAGCGCGGGATCAGAGGGTGGCCGGGGAATGGGTCTGGGAATTTTATTTTCGTGTTAACTGCCTGACTCTCCCTCTCTGCCGGTACACAATGTAAGCTGTGTTGAGACAAGACGCTATTACACTGGTATTTCAATCACTCTACCAATCCAAGTTCTTTGTGATCAAGTTCCATGTAACCTTATGAAATGAACACATCTGCCTGGAGCAATTTGTGTCCCAGATCTTATGGCGATATTCAGGACAGTTTCTGCCTAGTTTGCGCTTAGCCACCTGCGATAAAATGAGTTGCAAGCAGATTCTTGCCCCGGCACGCACCAGGCAAAAGATAAAACCTCACCTCAAAAAGGATTTCAAACCGTTCCAATTCCAGGAATTGGGCAACAGTCCAAATAATTTTTCACTGAGCACATCCTTTTCCAAGTTAACCATTAGTGGGTGCCAGATGAGTCCATGGTTGTGATCGTAGGGCCACAGGTGAGGCAACCAGTCACATGGTTGCCCCCATTGAGTTTTGGTGATTGAACCTTCATCAGAGAGCAACAACAACAATTTGTATTTATATAGCGCCTATAATGTAGTGAAACTTCCCAGGGTGCTTCACAGGAGAGATCATCAAACAAAATTTCACACCGAGCCACATCAGCAGATATTAGGACAGGTGACCATTCAGCTTGGCCAAAAAAGTAGGTTTTAAGGAGCGTCTTAATAGGAGGAAAGAGAGTTAGAGAGACCTATATGAATTATTATTTACTGTGACCATGTTTGATTTAAACCGTTGAGTTCTTTGCCTTCTACTTTTGTTTTTCTCCTTCCTGTCTTTTGCTTTTATCCTTGTTTCCTTTTCCTCTGTCTCCCTGCTCAGGTTCCCAACCCCCTGCCACTTTAGTTTAAACCCTCCCCAACAGCACTAGCAAACACTCCCCCTAGGACATCGGTGCCGGCCCTGCCCAGGTGCAGACCATCCCGTTTGTACTGGTCCCACCTCCCCCAGAACCGGTTCCAATGTCCAAGGAATTTGAATCCCTCCCCCTTGCACCATTCCTCTAGTCACATATTCATTTGAAATATCCTCCTATTTCTACTCTGACTAGCACGTGGCACTGGTAGCAATCCTGAGATTACTACCTTTGAGGTCCTATTTTTTAATTTACCTCCTAACTCCCTATATTCTGCTTTTAGGACCTCATCCCATTTTTTACCTATATCGTTCATGCCTATGTGCACCACGACAACTGGCTGTTCGCCCTCCCCCTCCAAAATGTTCTGTAGCCGCTCTGAGACATCATTGACCCTTGCACCAGGGAGGCAACACACCATCCTGGAGTCTCGTTTGCGGCCGCAGAAACGCCTATCTATTCACTTTACAATTGAGTCCCCTATCACTATAGCTCTTCCACAATTTTTCCTCCCAGCCTCTGCAGCAGAGCCACCCATGGTGCCAGGAAGTTGGCTGCTGCTGCCTTCCCCTGATAAGTCATCCCCCCCCCAACAGTATCCAAAGTGGTATATCTGCGTGAGAGGGGGATGGCCACAGGGGACTCTTGCACTACCTGCCTGCACCTCTTACTCTGCCTGGTGGTCACCCATTCACTTCCTGCCTGCACACCCTTTGCCTGCGGTGTGACCAACTCGCTAAACGTGCTATCCACGATGTTCTCAGCATCGCGAATGCTCCAATATGCTTCCATCCGCAGCTCCAGTGCCGCAATGCGGTCTTTCAGTAGCTGCAGCTGGATACACTTCCCACACACATGGTCGTCAGGGACACAGGAAGTGTCCCTGATTTCCCACATATAGCAGGAGGAGCATATCACAGGGTATATCACGGGGCCTGAAGGCTTTGTGTCTTAATGCAAGGAGCATTCGGAACAAGGTGGATGAATTAGCTGCACAAATAGAGGTAAATGAATACGATTTGATTGGGGTTACAGAAACATGGCTCCAGGGTGGCCAAGGCTGGGAACTCAACATCCAGGGGTATTCAATATTTAGGAAAGATAGGCAAAAAAGAAAGGGAGGTGGGGTAGCATTGCTGGTTAAAGAGGGGATTAACACAATTGAAAGGAAGGATATTAGCTCTGATGATGCGGAATCTGTATGGGTAGAACTGAGAAATAACAAGGGGCAGAAAACGTTAGTGGGAGTGGTATATAGACCTCCAAACAGTAATACGGAGGTTGGGGTGGGCATTAAAAGGGAAATTAGAGAAGCATGCAGTAAGGGCACAGCAGTCATCATGGGTGACTTTAATTTACATATAGATTGGGCTAATCAAATTAGTAAAAATACTGTGGAGGAGGAATTCCTAGAATGTTTACGGGATGGTTTTCTGGAACAATATGTCGAGGAACCAACCAGAGATCAGGCCATCTTAGACTGGGTATTATGTAACGAGAAAGGATTAATTAGCAATCTTGTTGTACGAGGCCCCTTGGGTCAGAGTGATCATAATATGATAGAATTCTTCATTAGGATGGAGAGTGAAGTAGTTGAATCAGAGACTAGGGTCCTGAATTTAAATAAAGGAAACTACGATGGTATGAGGCGTGAATTGGGTAGGATTGATTGGGGAATGTCACTCAAAGGGTTGACGGTGGATAGGCAATGGCAAACATTCAAAGACTGCATGGATGAACTACAGAATTTGTTCATCCCAGTGTGGCATAAGAATAAAACAAAAAGGGTGACTCAACCGTGGCTAACAAGGGAAATTAGGGATAGCATAAGATCCAAGGAGAGGGCATATAAATTGGCCAGAAAAAGCGGTAACCCTGAGGATTGGGAGCAGTTTAGGATTCAACAAAGGAGGACAAAGAGATTAATTAAGAAGGGGAAAATAGAATATGAAAGTAAGCTTGCAGAGAACATAAAAACTGACTGTAAGAGCTTTTATAGATATGTGAAGAGAAAAAGATTAGTGAAATCAAGTGTAGGTCCCTTGCAGTCAGAAGCGGGGGAAGTTATAATGGGGAACAAAGAAATGGCAGACCAATTAAATGCATATTTTGGTTCTGTCTTCACAAAGGAGGACACAAATAATCTCCCAGAGATGTTGGAGAACATAGGGTCTGATGAAAGGGAGGAACTGAAAGAAATCAGTATTTGCAGGGAAATGGTGTTAGGGAAATTGACTGGATTGAAGGCCGATAAATCCCCACGGCCTGATAATCTACATCCTAGGGTACTTAAGGAAGTGGCCCTAGAAATAGTAGATGCATTGCTGATCATCTTCCAACATTCGATGGAATCTGGAACAGTACCCATGGATTGAAGGGTAGCTAATGTTACTCCACTATTCAAAAAGGGTGGTAGAGAGAAAGTGGGGAATTACAGACCGGTAAGCCTGACATCGGTAGTGGGGAAAATGCAAGAGTCCATTATAAAGGATGTAATAGCTGAGCACTTGAAAAACAGTGACAGGATCGGACAAAGTCAACATGGATTTACAAAAGGTAAATCGTGCTTGACTAATCTACTGGAATTTTTTGAGGATGTAACTGGGAAAATAGATAAGGGAGAACCAGTAGATGTGGTGTATTTGGACTTTCAAAAGGCTTTCGATAAGGTCCCGCATAAGACATTAGCGTGTACAGTTAAGGCACATGGGATTGGGGGCAAGGTATTGACTTGGATAAAGAACTGGTTGGCGGACAGAAAGCAGAGAGTAGGAATTAATGGGTCTTTTTCCGAGTGGCAGGCAGTGACTAGTGGGGTACCGCAGGGTTCGGTCCTTCGACACCAGCTATTCACAATATACATTAATGATCTGGATAAGGGAACTAAATGTAATATCTCCAAGTTTGCAAATGACACAAAGCTGGGTGGGTGTGTGTGCTCCGAGGAGGATACCGAGAAACTCCAGGATGATTTGAACAGGTTGGGTGAGTGGGCAGAAGCATGGCAGATGCAATATAACGTGGGTAAATGCGAGGTTATCCACTTTGGTGTCAAAAACAGAAAGGCAGACTATTATCTGAATGGCAATAGATTGGGAGAAGGGGAAGTGCAACGAGACCAGGGTGTCCTTGTGCACCAGTCGCTGAAGGTAAGCATGCAGGTGCAGCAGGCGGTGAAGAAGGCAAATGGTATGGTGCGAGGTGATGCACTTTGGAGGGACTAACAAGGCAAGGGAATATACAATGAATGGTAAGACCCTAGGCAAGACGGAGGGTCAGAGGGATCTTGGTGTGCAAGTACACAGATCCCTGAAGGCGGCGGAACAGGTGGATAACGTGGTAAAAAAGGCATATGGGATACTTGCATTCATTAGCTGAGGCATAGAATATAAGAGCAAGGAGGTTATGATGGAGCTGTATAAAACACTGGTTAGGCCACATCTGGAATACTGTGTGCAGTTCTGGTCGCCACACTACAGGAAGGATGTGATCGCTTTGGAGAGGGTGCAGAGGAGATTCACCAGGATGTTACCCGGGCTGGAGTGCTTCAGCTATGAAGAGAGACTGGGCAGATTGGGTTTGTTTTCCTTGGAGCAGAGGAGGCTGAGGGGGGACATGATTGAGGTGTACAAAATTATGAGGGGCATAGATAGGATGGATACTAAGGAGCTTTTTCACTTAGTAGAGGGGTCTATAACAAGGGGGCATAGATTCAAGGTAAAGGGCGGGAGGTTTAGAAGGGATTTGAGAAAGAACTTTTTCACCCAGAGGGTGGTTGGAGTCTGGAACTCACTGCCTGAAAGGGTTGTGGAGGCAGGAACCCTCACAACATTCAAGCAGCATTTGGATGAGCACTTGAAATGCCATAGCATACAAGGCTACGGACCAAATGCTGGAATATGGGATTAGATTAGACAGGGCTTGATGGCCGGCGCGGACACGATGGGCCGAAGGGCCTCTATCCGTGCTGTATAACTCTATGACTCTATCTATGACTCTATGTATGTAGGCCTTCATAGCGAAAGGGTTTGAGTATAGGAACAGGGATGTCCTGCTGCAGTTGTACAGGGCCTTGGTGAGACCACACCTTGAGTATTGTGTGCAGTTTTGGTCGCCTTATCTGAGGAAGGATGTGCTTGCCATGGAAGGAGTTCAGTGAAGATTCACAAGGCTGATACCTGGGATGGCAGGAATGACATATGAGGAGAGATTGGGTCAATTGGGCTTATACTCGCTGGAGTATAGAAGAATGAGAGGGGATCTCATCGAAACATATAAAATTCTGACAGGTCTGGACAAACTAGATGCAGGAAGAATGTTCCCGATGGTCGGAGAGTCCAGAACCAGGGGTCATAATCTAAGGATAAGGGGTAAGCCATTTAGGACAGAAATGAGGAAGAATTTCTTCACCCAGAGAGTGGTGAACCTGTGGAATTCTCTACCACAGAAGGTAGTTGAGGCCAAGTCATTAAATATATTCAAGAATGAGTTAGATATATTTCTTAAAGCTAAAGGTATCAAGGGATATGGGGAGAAGGCAGGTACAGGGTACTGAGTTTGGATGATCAGCCATGATCTCATCGAATGGCGGAGCAGGCTCGAGGGGCCGAATGGCCTACTCCTGCTCCTATCTTGTATGTTTAGGGAGGGAATTCCAGAGCTTAGGGCCTCGGCCACGGCCGCCAATGGTGGAGCAAGTAAAATCGGGGGGGTTGTGCAAGAGGCTAGAATTGGAGGAGGGTCGATATCTCGGAGGGTTGTAGGGCTGGAGGAGGTTACACAGATAGGGAGGGGCGAGGCCATGGAGGGATTTGAAAGCATTGACGAGAATTTTAAAATAACATGGCTTGTCGAGATTCAATGTGGCTCGATGCGCCCTTACTTTGTGAGACCAGAGGGTCTGGGGCAAAATATTGAAGGGGATCATAAACGGAATCAACAGAACATTTGAATATGCACAAGAAGCACTCAGTAAACAAAGTGAAACCGAGAGTAGAACTTTATTGACAAGCACCTGAACATTTGCTCAGATTTTATATTCATTTCAGTTCATGAAGAGGAGTCAATAAATAATAGATTAAAATAAATAAGGATAGCAACATGGAAGCTAAGAAAAATATTTATCATTTATAGAATATTCAAGTTAGTTACATCAGTCTCAACACCAATAGCAGCAGAAACAAACTGATAGAACAGAGGAATTTCTTCACTCAGAGGGTGGTGAATCTTCGCAATTCTCTACCCCAGAGGGCTGTGGATGCTCAGTCGTTGAGTATATTCAAGGCTGAGATCGATAGATTTTTGGACACTAAAGGGAACCAAGTGATATGGAGACCGGGCTGGAGAGTGGAGATGAGGTAGAAGATCAGCCATGATCTTATTGAATGGCGGAGCAGGCTCGAGGGGCCGTATGGCCGACTCCTGCTCCTATTTCGTATGTTCTTATGTAATAATCCCTTTTATAGTCAGTCCCTGGCAAGGCTGCTCCCAATAAATGGGATTAATCCTTGCCCACACTTAAGGGTCACAGAATCCTACTACATAGAAAGCAGGCCATTCGGCCCCATCAAGTCTATGGCAATATTTTTCTCCAAGAATCTGACCAAATCTCCTGCTCATTCCCCAGGCCTGTCTTTTTCAAGCATCCCGCCTCAATTCCCTTTTGAAAACAAAAAATGATACGGCTGATCTCTCAAAAAGGGATGTGATCATTAGGCCCAAAGGCCTTTCCGGTTCCTAAATAGTTCCTACATTCTTAATCCGATCGTGAGCCTCACAGTTTCATGGCAGTCTTAGCTACGTCAAGTGTTCAACAGTCCCTGATCTACTGCCGTGCCGGCTAGCCGTGTTCTAAAGTGCTTATTTATTTTGCCATCAAACAGGGAAACATGTTAATTTTCTCCCTTTATGTAGATTTTTCTTATATTTCACAGAATTAAATACAACAAGGCTTCAATCATTTTGAGCCTAACTCTACAGGCCGCAAGCCATCTGCTTGGTTACTTGTACTGGCCCAGTGCATGCAAGTAATTGGGATTATCCTGAGCTATCGCCAGTAGCGAGCAAATGCTCACATTATATAAAGGACGGGTTCTCACCCACTGCACCACCCAGTCCCAGAGGGTGAAAGGACAGTGTCTGACCCACTGCACCGCCCAGTCCCAGAGGGGGAAAGGACAGTGTCTGACCCACTGCACCACCCAGTCCCAGAGGGTGAAAGGACAGTGTCTGACCCACTGCACCGCCCAGTCCCAGAGGGAGAAAGGACAGTGTCTGACCCACTGCACCGCCCAGTCCCAGAGGGGGGAAAGGACAGTGTCTGACCCACTGCACCGCCCAGTCCCAGAGGGGGGAAAGGACAGTGTCTGACCCACCGCACCACCCAGTCCCAGATGGTGAAAGGACAGTGTCTGACCCACTTCACCACCCAGTGTTTTTTTATTCATTCATAGGATGTGGGCATCGCCAGCATTCATTGCCCACACCTAATTGCCCTGGAGAAGGTGGTGCCAAGTCGCCTCCTTCACCCGCTGCAGTCTTTGTGGTGAGGGTACTCCCTGTTATTAGCAAGGGAGTTCCAGGATTTTGACCCAGCGACAATGAAGGAACAGCCGATATATTTCCAAGACAGGTTGATGTGTGACTTGGAGGGGAACTTGGAGGTGGTGGTGTTCCCATGCGCCTACTGCCCTCGTCCTTCTAGGTGGTAGAGTTCGTGAGTTTGGGAGGTGCTTTGCAGAAGTCTTGGCAAGTTACTGCAGTGCATCTTGTGGATGGTGCACACTGCAGCCAGGGTACGCCGGTGGTGGAGGGAGTGAATGTTTAAGTTGGTGGATGGAGTGCCAATCAAGCGGGCTGCTTTGTCCTGGATGGTGTCGAGCTTCTTGAGTGTTGTTGGAGCTGCACTCATCCAGGCAAGTGGAGAGTATTCAATCACACTCCTGACTTGTGCCTTGTTGATGGCGGAAAGGCATTGGGGAGTCAGGAGGTGAGACACTCGCCGCAGAATACCCAGCCTCTCACCTGCTCTTGTAGTCACAATATTCATGTGGCTGGTCCAGTTAAGTTTCCGGTCAAGGGTGACCCCCAGGATGTTGATGGTGGGGGATTTGGCGATGGAAATGCCATTGAATGTCTAGGGGCAGTGGTTAGACTCTTTCTTGTTGGAGATAGTCATTACCTGGCACTTCTGTGGCACGAATGTTACTTGCCACTTGCTGCATGCGGGCATGGAATGCTTCACCTTTGAGTCGTCGCGAATGGAACAGAACACTGTGCGATCATCAGCGAACATCCCCACTTCTGACCTTATGATGGAGGAAGGCCATTGATGAAGCAGCTGAAGATGGTTGGGCCTAGGACACTGCCCTGAGGAACTCCTGCAGCGATGTCCTGGGGCTGAGATGATTGGCCTCCAACAACCACAATCATCTTCCTTTGTGCTAGGTATGACTCCAGCCAGTGGAGAGCTTTCCCCCAGATTCCCATTGACTTCAGTTTTACCAGGGCTCCTTAATGCCACACTCGGTCAAATGCTGCCTTGATGTCAAAGGCAGCTATTCTCACCTCACCTACGGAATTCAGCTCTTTTCTCCACGCAAAACCCAAACTGGGCATCAGTGAACAGATTATTGGTGAGTAAGTGCCGCTTGATAGCACTGTCGACGACAACTTCCATCACTTTGCTGATGATTGAGAGTAGACTGATGGGGCAGTAATTGGCCGGATTGGATTTGTCTTGCTTTTTGTGAACAGGACATACCTGGGCAGTTTTCCACATTGTCGGATAGATGCCAGTGTTGTAGCTGTACTGGAACAGCTCGGCTAGAGGCACGGCTAGTTCTGGAGCACAAGTCTTCAGCACAACAGCCGGGATGTTATCGGGGCCCATAGCCTTTGTTGTATCCAGTGGGCTCAGCCGTTTCTTGATATCACGTGGAGTGAATCGAATTGGCTGAAGACTGACTTCTGTGATGGTGAGGACCTCAGGGGGAGGCCGAGATGGATCATCCACTCGGCACTTCTGGCTGAAGATGGTTGCAAACGCTTCAGCCTTGTCTTTTGCACTCGCGTGCTGGGCTCCACCATCATTGAGGATGGGGATATTCATGGAGCCTCCTCCTCCCGTTAGTTGTTTAATGGTCCACCACCATTCACGACTGGATGTAGCAGGACTGAAGAGCTTTGATCTGATCCGTTGGTTGTGGGATCGCTTAGCCCTGTCTATAGCATGCCACTTCCGCTTTTTAGCATGCATGTCGTCCTATGTTGCAGCTTCAGCAGGTTGGCACCTCATGTTTAGGTATGCCTGATGCTGCTTGTGGCATGTCCTTCTGCACTCCTCATTTAACCAGGCTTAGGTCCCCTGGCTTGATGGTTCTGGTAGAGTGAGGGATATGCCGGGCCAGGAGGTTACAGATTGTGGTGGAATACAATTCTGCTGCTGTTGATGGCCCACAACACCTCATGGATGCCCAGTTTTGAACTGCTGGATCTGTTCTGAATCTATCCCATTTTCCAGAAGGCATTCGATAAAGTGCCACATAAAAGGTTACTGCATAAGATAAAAGCTCACGGAATTGGGGGTAATATATTAGCACGGATAGAGAATTGGCTAACTAACAGAAAGCAGAGAGTCGGGATAAATGGGTAATTTTCCGGTTGGCAAATGGTAACTAGTGGGGTGCCACAGGGATTGGAGCTGGGGCCTCAACTATTTACAATCTACAGGAATAACTTGGATGAAGGGACCGAGTGTAATGTAGCCAAGTTTGTAGATGATACAAAGATGGGTGGGAAAGCAAGTTGAGCAGAGGACTCAAAGAATCTGCAAAGGCATATAGACAGGCTAAGTGAGTGGGCAAACATTTGGCAGATGGAGTATAATGTGGGAAAGTGCGAGGTTATACACTTTGGCAGGAAAAATAAAAAAGCAAATTATTATTTAAATGGAGAGAGATTACAAAATGCTACAGTTCAGAGGTACCTGGGGGTCCTTGTGCACGAAACATAAAAAGTTAGCATGCAGGTACAGCAACTAATCAAAAAGGCAAATGGAATGTTGGCCTTTATTTCAAGGGAGTTGGAATATAAAAGCAGGGAAGTCCTGCTACAACTGTACAGGGTATTGGTGAGACCACACCTTGAGTACTGCGTACAGTTTTGGTCTCCTTATTTAAGGAAGGGTATACTTGCATTGGAGGCAATACAGAGACGATTCACTAGGTTAATTCCAGAGATGAGGGGGTTGACTTATGAGGAAAGGTTGAGCAGGCTGGGCCTATACTCATTGGAATTTAGAAGAATGAGAGGTGATCTTATTGAAACATATAAGATACTGAGGGGGCTCGACAGGGTAGATGCAGAGAAGATGTTTCCCCTCATGGGGAAATCTAGAACGCGGGGGCTCAGTTTCAGAATAAAGGGTCATCCTTTTAGAACTGAGATGAGGAGGAATTTCTTCTCTCAGAGGGTCGTAAATCTGTGGAATTCTCTGCCCCAGAGAGCCGTGGAGGCTGGGTCATTAAATACATTTAAAGTGGAGATAGACAGATTTTTGCAAGATAAGGGAGTGAAGGGTTATGGGGAGCGGGCAGGGAAGTGGCTTTGAGCCCAAGATCAGCCATGATCTTATTGAATGGCGGAGCAGGCTCGAGGGGCCAAGTGGCCTATTCCTGCTCCTATTTCTTATGTTCTTATGTTCTTATTTAGCATGGTGGTAGTGCCACACAACATGATGGAGGGTGTCCTCAGCGTGAAGACAGGGCTTTGTCTCCACAAGGAATGTGCAGTGCTCACTCCTACCAATACTGTCATGGACCACCCCAGTTAAACCTTCTTCCTGGATAGCTCAACCCCATCCGTTGGGGAAGATCATGACGTGACGATGGAAAAAAAATTAACTTCTTAAACAAATAGAAATTAGCCTTTCAGTCACCTCACATTAAATCTGCACAGTCACTGGCCCTGAAGAAACAAAACCAACTGGTCTGGCAGTTCGACAAACAAAATAGTTTGGGTTTTAAAACTGAGTGTTCACAATCCAAGACCAGATGTTTCAACAACGACTTTGAGAAAAATGGTGTCATTCTGGAGGTAAGAGTTTGGTGGGTTTAGCAACAGGTCCTGCCGTACAAACCTGGGGCATCCACTGGCAACGTTCATGTGAGTCTTGGGCTTCTGGAAGGAGGCACTGAGAGCATCGGGGATGAAAGATTCCTTGACGTGGTTCTGATTCACTTGGTCCAGGAGGGCAAAGGTGACCTTTTGCTTGAAGGGCCAGGGAAGCACGTCGTCGTACTCGCTCCTCACGATGGCCAGGAAGAGGGAGATGTGCGTCCCTTTCCCGCTGCCATCGCCGTCGGGGTAGATCCGACAGCAGAGCTTGTAGCCAAACGCGTGCGTGGAGAAGGGCGAAGAATAGAAAGAGATCTTCTGCTCGGTCCTGGCGGCCAAGAGATGGGAGGAAAAGTTTTCAATCTTCCACACGATGACCCCGTTGCAGTTCATAGGTGGAGAAGGGCCGAAAAGGTGGCTCTTGCCTTCCTTAGCTTTGCTCTTCCTTTGGAGGTCCAGGATGACCTGCTCGTTCTGAAGACACTTCTGCTGCAGGAGCTCGATCGTGTTTTCGTACTTGTCCAACTCCCTGTTGAGAACACACAGGACCTTCTCCAAGCTCTCGGTCTTTTTGGCCAACATGGAAATGCAAGGGTCTTCGGTCCCGGAGGCGCTGCCCGCTTTTGAAGCCTCGCTGATCGCTTCTGGCTTCATTGCCTGGCTCACCAACCCTGTCAGAGCCAGAACCTTGTCCATCACAACTTGCTTGAAGCTCACGTTTATGTCCTCAGTGCTGGAGATCTTTGACTGCAGGTCGAGAGTGAGGGACAGCAACTGCATCATGTGTGTCTGTTGGGCCTCTTGCAAGTGCTCACTGAGGACTCCTCGTTGAGGCTGTTGAACATAATGTATTTGATGAATAAACCCTTCAAAATGACGATTGTTACAAATACCATGCAGTTAAAGAAAAGAAAGTCAGCGCCTTTCACAACCTCAGGACATCGTGGGGCAGCACGGTGGCATAGTGGTTAGCACTGTTGCCTCACAGCGCCAGGGACCCGGGTTCGAATCCGGCCACGGGTGACTGTCGGTGTGGAGTTTGCACATTCTCCCCGTGTCTGCGTGGGTTTCCTACGGGTGCTCCGGTTTCCTCCCACAGTCCAAAGATGTGCGGGTTAGGTTGATTTGGCTATGATAAATTGACCCTTAGTGTTAGGGGGGGATTAAATACGTGGGGTTACGGGGATAGGGTGGGATATGTGTCGGTGCAGGCTCGATGGGCCGAAATGGCCTCTATCTGCACTGTGGGGATTCTGTGATTCTGTGATCCCAAAGCACTTTACAGCCAATTAAATACTTTTTTTTCTGAAGTGTAGTCACTGTTGTAATGTAGGAAACGCACCAGTCAATTTGCGCACAGCAAGGTCCCACAAACAGCAATGTAATAATGGCCAGATAATCTGTTTCTAATGATGTTGGTTGAGGGATAAATATCGGCCAGGGACACCATGGGAGAACTCCCCTGCTCTTCTTCGAATATTGTCGTGGGATCTTTTACCTGCACCAGAGAGATGGGAAGTTCTTCTGCCACTTCTAGCTGCCAACCTCTACTTCTCTCTATCCTACGCTTCTAGTATCTCTATTTTGTCAGGTCATTGCTCCCCTGAACGTTCCCCCTCAGTTCATCATAACACCTCAACCCACTCAGTCTTCCGCTTCCCGGACTCCTCACCGCGTCGAAACCGAAGCTCATCTCGCCAGCTCCGACTCTCACTCACTCCTTCCATGGACTTCAAATCTGGGGAGCTCCTCGGTGGACTTCGCTTCCTCCTCCTATCTGCGGACTTTTAAAAGGCAAGCTTGGCCTGGTCTAATCGCAAACTTGTGGTCTACTCCCGCCTTCGATTGTCATCCTTGACGGTGTTCTGTAGGCTGAGGACCTTCAGCTACGTTTCTGAAGGGCAAGTAAAGAAGGACCACCACCACCACCTTCTCAAAGGGCAACTAGGGATGGGATATAAATGCCGGCCTTGGCAGCGCGCCCGTATCCCGAGAATTAATAATTTACAAAAAGAATTCTTGGATATAGGGGAAAAAAGATACCTTTTCTTGGCAACCAGCTCTCTCAAATGGGCAGGTCACCTTCACTTGAGGACAATCTCCTAGATCAACATCACAGTGTTTGTTTAGCTGCAAGAGAGAGAAATATAGATATAACCATACATTCCATTTCCAACACTGGGCTTTATTGTAATAATCTACCACCTACAGGGCACAAGTCAGGAGTGTGATGGAATACTCTCCACTTGCCTGGATGAGTGCAGCTCCAACAACACTCAAGAAGCTCCACACCATCCAGGACAAAGCAGCCCGCTTGATTGACACCCCATCTACCACCTTAAACATTCACTCCCTCCACCACCAGCGTACCGTGGCTGCAGTGTGTACCATCTACAAGATGCACTGCAGCAACTCGCCAAGGCTTCTTCGGCAGCACCTCCCCAACCCGCGACCTCTACCACCTAGAAGGACAAGGGCAGCAGGCGCATGGGAACACCACCACCTCCATGTGGTGCAAGGAGGCTTCAAGGGGATATAGAGTGGGCAAGAACATTGCAAATGGAATATAATGTGGAAAAATGTGAAGTTGTCCACTTCGGTAGGAAAAATAGAAAAGCAGAGTATTTTTTTAAAATGGTGAGAGATTGGGAAATGTTGGTGTTCAGAGGGACCTGGGTGTCCTTGTACACGAATCACTGAAAGTTAACAAGCAGGTACAGCAAGTAATTAGGAAAGCAAATGGTCTGTTAGCCTTTATTACAAGAGGATTTGATTATAAGAGTAAAGACATCTTACTGCAATTATATAGGGCCCTGGGGTGACCACACCTGGAGTATTGTTTTTTTTTATTCATTTATGGGATGTGGGCGTCGCTGGCAAGGCCAGTATTTATTGCCCATCCCTAATTGCCCTTGAGAAGGTGGTGGTGAGCCGCCTTCTTGAACCGCTGCAGTATGCCGGATGGTCTGTCCGGTTTCATTCTCATTATGTTTCGTAGCGGTTAGTTAGAACTGAGTGACTTGCTAGGCCATTTCAGAGGGCAGTTAAAAGTCAACCACATTGCTGTGGGTCTGGAGTCACATATAGGCCAGACCGGGTAAGGACAGCAGATTTCCTTCCTTAAAAGACATTGGTGAACCAGATGGGTTTTTACAACAATTCGATAGTTTCAGGGTTACCATTACTGACACTAGTTTTTTATTCCAGGTTTATTTAATTAACTGAATTTAAATTCCCCAGCTGCCGTGGTGGGATTTGAACTCACTGCGGTACCTCTCTTTCCCCCTTTAAGACCCTCCTTAAAACATACCTCTTTCTGCCCCAATATGCGTCAAATTTTGTTTGATAACGTTACAGTGAAGCGCCTTGGGACATTTTACTACGTTAAAAGGGGCTATATAAATACAAGTTGTTGTTGTAAGTAAGGTTTTAAAAACAGGAAATGCCCGGAGCTGTAAAAAAAAAATGTAATAAGACACCGATTTATTTTATTAAAGGCACACAGCGTGCCCGAGCCCCATTGGCCGTAAATAGATTTGCCGGCCATCTACACTGGTAAATAAGTTCTTTACCTCTTCCTTGCTCAGTCCTCTCCTCCCACACAAGGAGCAGTCCTCTTCACACTGCGAGCACACGGTGACATGTTCCTGAGGGAAGATGCAAAACGGTCCGTTAGAGCAGAGCCGGTGGGTCAGTAAGAACATAAGAACATAAGAAATAGGAGCAGGAGTCGGCCCTTCGAGCCTGCTCCGCCATTCAATGAGATCATGGCTGATCTTCTGCCTCAACTCCATTCACCAAGTAGTTTGATTTGTACACTACACGGGGTCAGCCATAGGTCAGTGGGTAGCACTCTCTCGCCTCCGAGTCAGAAGGGCGTGGGTTCAAGTCCCGATCCGGAGACTCGAGCACAAAATCTAGGCCGACGCTCCCCAGTGCAGTGCTGAGGGGAGTGCTGCACTGTCGGAGGTGCCGTCTTTCGGATGAGACGTTAAACCGAGGCCCCGTCTGCGCTCTCAGGTGGACGTAAAAGATCCCGCGGCACCAACGTTCCCCTCTAAGCTGCGCGCGTGCAAGACTGCGCAGTAATCTGCAAGGTACCGCGCAGGCCGCGCGCAAGCTTTTCCGCGAGAAATATCGCGCCCGTGCAGAAATTTAAAGGGACCGCGCATTGAAATAAACAGGCCACGCACTAAAAAGCGCAGCTTAGAGGGAACACTGCGCGGCACTATTTCCTAAACGAACAGGGGTGTTCTCCCCACTGTCCTGGGCCAATATTTATCCCTCGACCAACATCACTAAAACAGATTATCGCATTGCTGTTTGTGGGACCTTGCTGTGCGCAAATTGGCTGCCATATTGCAACAGTGACAAGCCTTCATTGGCTCTAAAGCGCTTTGGGACATCCCGAGGTTGGGATAGGTGCTACAGAAATGCAAGTTAAGAACAGAAGAAATAGGAGCAGGAGTCGGCCATTCGGCCCCTCAAAGCCTGCTCCGCCATTCAATAAGATCATGGCTGATCTGATCTTGGCCTCAACTCCACTTCCCATCTTTTCCCCCCCACCCAAAGAACAGGAGACAAGAATCTCCCGGTGGTTTAGGACTCAGAACATTGATGGCACCATACATGGTGGATGAGAAGCCGAAAACACTCTTGGGGTGGCACCACTGACCTTCCAGAGGCCTCCTGCAGATTATTGTTAAAGATGTTGAATTCTACAAGCAACAGAAGGCTCTTCCCCCCCCCCCACCCCTCCCAAACCAACCATCAGGCCTTCCCACATGACCGGGCCCCTCCTTATTTGTAACCGCGGCCAACTGGGCTCTCGTCTTCCACCGAGTTGAGGAACTGAAGCGAAGGATTGAATTAACACAAAAGCCCAAATCTTCCTCCGCAGCACCCGGGCACGAGAGCTGGCCCTGCGCCAGTGGTGCCCTTCACAAGCCCGGGCACGCGCCTCCCCGCCAAAATCACGGGCACTTGCGGTCAAATTCCTGATGGGCGCCCCTATGGTGGAAGCCACTCTGACGTCTGGGGGCTGAAGAGGAAAATGTGGAACCTTGAGCTCAACTGACGACATCAGGAGGTGAAGAACATTAAAAAAGAAAAAGAGAGCGAAGGAATGAAAAGGAAAAGAACACAAATGAAAGCATTTATAGACTGTGGTGTCTTATTACTAGGTGAGGGGGGACCGGGGGGGACACAATCTCAGGCTATGTATAAGGCCCAGGTCGAGGTTAGATGTCATGAGGTGCTTCTTCTTTCCCCAGAAGAATCGTGGACCTCGGGAACAGGCCGCCAGCTTGTGGGGCGGACGCCGATTCACAGAGTTCCTTCAAGCGAGAGCTGGAACTGTTCCTGGCCTGGGGCAGAGAGCGCCTCTGACAAAATGGTAGGCACTGCATTACGTTAATCAGGGCCAGAGTGGTTTGACTGGACAAGTAGCGATCGCCTGAAAGGGGTCGGAGAGGAATTTACCAGATTGTTCCCCTTAATTAGCCTGTTTTTTTAAAAAATCTGTCGTCGTCCCCAGGAGATCACATGGTTGTGGGGGGTGGGGAGAAAGAGCAATGTTCCCTTTAAGCTGCACAGCCCTCCAGGGATCCCACGCAACTTGGCTTTTCAATTTTGAATGGCCTGCGCAGCGCACCCACACGCAGCGCACCCACAGAGGTTAGTGATAGCCAAATGCGCTTCCTGTCTGGATTGTTGACAAGATTCCCGTCAGAATTTTTTGAAGAGCATGTCTCCTGATTTATGAGGCTGTGGGGTTGGCAGTACTGTGTCTCTTCCCTGGAGCCGGGAGGTTGTTGGCACCAGTCCCGCATTCCTCGCTTCTCGAGAAGTTCAATCACCTTCATCAGTGTGCAGGCACACGGGACGTCGCAGTAAGGGCAGTGCTGCATCCTCCACTCACACTCCTCTGCCTCGTGATGTTCCATCTTCTTCCTGGGCCCAACCGCACTGCAGCCGAAGGGGGCGTTGACGCAGGACTCATCCCGGACATCACACTGAGCGCGGTGGGAGTTCTGCGGGCAACGAGAGAGAGGGTGCAAAGGCTAAATATTTGTTCAACCCTGCCCTTTTTCTCTGCCTATTTCCCCATCTACTGTCGCTTACCGGTCAACACCTGACAAATCATTCCAATCCAGTGTACCCGAGCACTGCACAACGCTCGACTCAAATAAGTCAACGCCAGACATTTAACTCCTGACCCCTGTGGCTCAGCGGGTAGCACTCTCTCGCCTCCGAGTCAGAGGGTCGTGGGTTCAAGTCCCACTTGAAGTGGGGAAAAGAGTTAAAATAACATCGCTGGCAGCTCACAGAATGGTGTAAGAGAGGCAGTTGCTGACATGAAAAATCCATAAGGTGCGGTCAAGATAACCGACCTTTGAGACTAAAAACAACTCAGTGGAGATATGATGTCTAGCACTTCAGCTGCCCTTATGGTTTTGTCATCTGGGTCACAATGCTTCCAAGTTAATGTTTGTTCAGCAGTTTGGGCTAATAATTGGGTATGCAGCTTGCACATGTTTACCTTAGGACATGTAACCTAATCCGTGAAGGTGCACGTGGGCCAAGATCCAATCAGGTGGCAGGAATGAATTGTGCACGAGGCCGGCCATGTGTATTTAAATGTATAAAAATGTAGTGTTTGCTGTAACAATTTGGAGAAGTCTGGCTAAAGACAGAGCAGACTGTCTCCCCACCGGTGTAACAAAGACACCTTGACTATCAATCTAAAACCTTGTGTCGAGTGTTGGTTTAAAATACTCCGCAACATACTCCAGAGACTTGGGCACCGAATCCAGGCAGACACTCCCAGTGCAGTACTGAGGGAGTGCTGCACTGTCGGAGGTGCCATCTTTCGGATGAGACGTTAAACCGAGATTCTGTGCTCTCTCGGGTGGATGTAAAAGATCCCACAGCCACTATTTTGAGGAAGAGCAGGGGAGTTATCCCCGGTATCCTGGCCAATATTTATCCCTCAATCAACATCACTGATTCTCTGGTCATTGTTACATCACTGTTTATGGAAGCTTGCAGTGCGCAAAATGGCTGCTGCTTTTCTTACATTACAACAGTGACGACTTTTCAAAAGTACTAGCTATAAAGTGCTTTGGGACATCCCGAGGTTGTGAAAAGTAGCTCATCCAAGAGCCCACTCGGATTAACGGCTCATCCAAAAGACGGCACCCCCGACAGTGCAGCGCTCCCTCAGTGCTGCACTGGGAGTGTCAGCCTAGATTATGTGCTCAAGTCTCTGGAGCGGGGCTTGAACCCACGACCTTCTGACTCAGAGGCGAGAGTGCGACCCACTGAGCCACCTTGAGTCACTTCTCAGATAAAACTATTGGGGGTGGGGAGGGGCGGGTGGTCGGAGAAAAACATTCAAGAATCCAAGGGCAGTGCGGATGTTGCTAATGCACTCAGACCGGTTAGATTCCCATCCCCACCCCAGTCATTCTGCTTGCTTCACCAGCAGCACAGCGCTGTATCTCATGGGACTTGGGGCCAGAAAGATCCAAAGGACCATTAAGCCTCAATAAAGCACAACCCATGACAAAGCAGCTCTGCAAGAACCCAAGGAAGGAAAGAGCCCACAACCAGGACCGCCCAGGACCAACAGCCTGGAGCAGAGACCGACCCCAGCGTAGAACAAGGACCCTTACCAGGTAGCTGCGGAGCGAACCCTTCCAGTCACACCCATCCTTACGGGCTGGACACGCAACCACTGTAGTGAAGGCGTCGTTCTCAGCTGCTCGGTCCGCGTATACCTGCACAAGGCGATGACAGGAGATGTTACGATGGTCTCGAGAGTTGCTCGAACTGCGAGCTCACAACGTGGTGAGGTCTACAAATCAACGGCCAGCAATCAACAACAACTTACATTTATGTAGCGTGTTTAACGTGGTAAAACGTCCCAAGGCGTTTCACAGGGGCGATTATCAAACAAAAATTTGACACCAAGCCACAAGGAGCATCATAAAGGAGGAGAGAGAGGTGGAGAGGTAGAGAGGTGGAGAGGTTTCGGGAGGAAATTCGAGAGCTTCGGGCCCTGGTAGCTGAAGGCACGGCCGTCAATGGTGGGGCGAAGGAAGTTGAGGATGCACAAGAGGTCAGAATTGGAGGAGCGCAGAGATCTCGATGGGTTGTAGGGAAGGAGGAGGTTACAGAGATAGGCAGGGGCCAAGGCCATTGAGGGATTTGAGCGCGAGGGTGAGAATATTAAAGACTGAAACTTTTGTCTCTGCTCACCGGGGATGTTGGGAGTAGGGCTCGGACCCATAACCTTCTGAATCATGAGGTGGGTAGGGATGCTACCACTGAAGACTCGTTCCTTCTTGCTCATCATTAGAAAGACCAAACAATCACCTTGTGTCTATATACTTACTAGGAGGATATCCCTCGGGTCAACCTTCAACTCTAACCAATCCAGGCAATTCGTTTATTTATTCATTTATGGGACAAGGCCAGCATTTATTGCCCATTCCAAATTGCCCTCGAGAAGGTGGTGGTGAGCCACCTTCTTGAACCGCTGCAGTCCGTGTGGTGAAGGTACTCCCACAGTGCTGTTAGGTAGGGAGTTCCAGAAGTTTGATCCAGCGACGATGAAGGATCGACAATATACTTCTAAGTCAGGCTGGTGTGTGACTTGGAGGTGACGGTGTTCCCATGCGCCTGCTGCCCTTTTCCTTCTAGGTGGAAGAGGTCGCGGGTTTGGGAGGTGCTGGCGAAGAAGCCTTGGCGAGTTGCTGCAGTGCATCTTGTAGATGGTACACACTGCAGCCATGGTACGCTGGTAGTGGAGGGAGTGAATGTTTAAGGTGGTGGATGGGGTGTCAATCAAGCGGGCTGCTTTGTCCTGGATGGTGTCGAGCTTCTTGAGTGTTGTTGGAGCTACACTCATCCAGGCAAGTGGAGAGTATTCCATCACACTCCTTACTTGTGCCTTGTAGATGGTGGAAAGGCTTTGAGGAGTCAGGAGGTGAGACACTCGCCGCAGAATATCTGGCCTCTGACCTGCTCTTGTTGCCACAGTATTTGTGTGGCTGGTCCAGTTAAGTTTCTGGTCAATGGTGACCACCAGGATGTTGACGGTGGGGGATGCAGCGATGGTAATGCCGTTGAATGTCAAGGGGCAGTGGTTAGATTCTCGCTTGTTGGAGATAGTCATTGCCTGGCACTTCTGTGGCGCGAATGTTACCTGCCAGTTATCAGCCCAAGCCTGAACGTCGTCCAGGTCTTGTTGCATGCGGGCATGGACGGCTTCATTATCTGAGGAGTTGTGAATGGCACTGAATACTGTGCAGTCATCAGCGAACATCCTCACTTCTGACCTTACGTTGGCGGGAAGGTCATTGATGAAGCAGCTGAAGATGATTGGGCCCAGGACAGTGCCCTGAGGAACTCCTATGTCCTGGGGCTGTGATGATTGACCTTCAACCACCACAACCATCTTCCTTTGTGCTAGGTATAACTCCAGCCAGTGGAGCGTTTCCCCCCTGATTCCCATTGACTTCAGTTTTACTAGGGCTCCTTGATGCCACATTCGGTCAAATGCTGCCTTGATGTCAAGAGCAGTCACTCTCACCTCACCTCTGGAATTCAGCTCCTTTGTCCATGTTTGGACCAAGGCTGTAATGAGGTCGGGAGCCGAGTGGTCTTGGCGGAACCCAAACTGGGCATCAGTGAGCAGTTTATTGGTGAGTAAGTGCCGCTTGATAGTACTGTTGATGACACCTTCCATCACTTTGCTGATGATTGAGACTGATGGGGCTGTAATTGGCTGGATTGGATTTGTCCTGCTTTTTGTGGACAGGACATACCTGGGCAGTGTTCCACATTGTCGGATAGATGCCAGTGTTGTAGCTGTACTGGAACAGCTTGGCTAGAGGAGCAGCTCGTTCTGGAGCACAATAGCCATGATGTTGTCGGGGCCCATAGCCTTTGCTGTATCCAGTTCGCTCAGCCATTTCTTGATATCATGTGGAGTGAATCGAATTGGCTGAAGACTGGCTTCTGTGATAGTGGGGACCTCAGGAGGAGGATGGGGATATTCATGGAGCCTCCTTCTCCCGTTAGTTGTTTAATGGCCCACCGCCATTTACGACTGGATGTGGCAGGACTGCAGAGCTTTGATCTGATCCGTTGATTGTGGGATCGCTTAGCTCTGTCTATAGCATGCTGCTTCCGCTGTTTGGCATGCATGTAGTCCTGTGTTGTAGCTTCCCCAGGTTGGCACCTCATTTTTAGATACGCCTGGTGCTGCTCCTGGCATGCTCTTCTACACTCCTTATTGAACCAGGGTTGGTCCCCTGGCTTGATGGTAATGGTAGACTGAGGGCTATGCCGGGCCATGAGGTTACAGATTGTGGTGGAATACAATTCTGCTGCTGATGGCCCACAGCGCCTCATGGATGCCCAGTTTTGAGCTGCTAGATCTGTTCTGAATCTATCCCATTCAGCACAGTGGTAGTGCCACACAACACGATGGAGGATGTCCTCAGTGTGAAGACGGAACTTTGTCTTCACAATGACTGTGCGGTGGTCACAGCTACCAATGCAGTCATGGACAGATGCATCTGCGACAGGTAGATTGGTGAGGACGAGGTCAGGTAGGTTTTTCCCTCATGTTGTTTCTCTCACCACCTGTCGCAGGCCCAGACTGGCAGCCATGTCCTTCAGGACTCGGCCAGCTCGATCAGTCCTGGTGCTACCGAGCCACTCTTGGTGATGGACATTGAAGTCCCCCACCCAGAGTACATTCAGTGCCCTTGCTACTCTCAGTGCTTCTTCCAAGTGGTGTTCAACATGGAAGAGTACTGATTCATCAGCTGAGGGAGGGCGGTAGGTGGTAATCAGCAGGAGGTTTCCTTGACCATGCTTGACCTGAAGCCATGAGACTTCATGGGGTCCGGAGTCAATGTTGAGGACTCCCACGGCCACTCTCTCCCGCCTGTATACCACTGTGCCACCACCCCTGGTGGGTCTGTCCTGCCGGTGGGACAGGACATACCCAGAGATGGTGATGGGGGAGTTTGGGACATTGGCTGAAAGGTATGATTCTGTGAGTATGACTATGCCAGGCTGTTGCTTGACTAGTCTGTGGGACAGCTCTCCCAATTTTGGCACAAGTCCCCAGATGTTGGTGAGGAGGACTTTGCAGGGTCGACTGGGCTGGGTGTGCCGTTGCCGTGTCCGTAGCCGGTGCTGAGGTCGATCCGGTTTCATTTTTATTATTGTGTTTCGGAGCTTGCTAGGCCATTTCAGAGGGCAGTTAAGAGTCGACCACATTGCTGTGGGTCTGGAGTCACATATAGGCCAGACCGGGTAAGGACGGCAGATTTCCTTCCCTAAAGGACATTAGTGAACCAGATGGGTTTTTACAACAATCCGATAGTTTCATGGTCACCATTAACTGATACTAGCTTTTTAATTCCAGATTTATTTAATTAACTGAATTTAAATTCCCCGCTGCCATGGTGGGATTTGAACTCGTGTCTCTGGATCACTAGCCCAGTGACATTACCACTATGCTACCCTTCCCGTAATTACTGAAAATGAGCCTATTTATATACCTAGATGGCCACTGTCAGATGACTCGCTCTAAATCTATCAATTCGGAGATGATTTTCATGCGATCTTTATGCGCCATACGCTACAACACCAGTAGATGGCAATGTCACGTCACATACACTCCATTCTCACTGGGGATGTGGAAGAGAACACAATTTTGCATGGCTATAAGTATCACTCCTTAACACAAATAATAACAGCTGAAACAGAGACATGCTGGCTCCAAACCAGCTACAATTCTTACACAAACCCTTTGATGCCTCTTAAATTGCACTAGTCTGTCACCTCCTGCTTAGCGAGCATTCATTCCCCATGCGGATTCCCAATGGCCTAAACTAAACCACGTGTTAGCCTCTGTCACATTGAAAGATATTAATACGGATTTCCGTATGGTTAAGCTATTATATCATTCACTATCCTACACCCACCCCACCCCCCAACCCTTCGGTGGCAAAGCTTTCAGCCACCTGGGTCCTACTGGTTTGAATTGACTCCCAAAACTCTCGCCACCTTCCCCTCCCCTTTTTAAAACTGATCTCTTTGGCAGAGCTACCGGTCACCCCTCCCAGCCTCTCCCTGCCCCCGGTGTCGGCTTCGGCTCACTGGGTCGCACTCTCACCTCCGAGTCGGACGGTCACGGGTTCGTGTGTCCCCCCCCCCTCCAGAGACTCGAGCACGTAATCCAGTGGCAGGCCAGTCCCAGTACGGACTGTGTGCCACACTGTCTTTCGGATGAGACGTTAAACCGAGGCCTCGTCTGCCCTCTCGCAGACGCAAAGGATCCACAGCCACTATTTCGAAGAAGAGCAGGGGGAGTTCTCCCCGGTGTCCTGGGGCCAATATTTCTCCCTCAATCAACATCACTAAGACAGATCACCTGGTCATGATCACAGTGCTGTTTGTGGGAGCTTGCTGTGCGCAAATTGACTGCCGAGTTTCCTTCATTACAACAGTGACTACTCTTCAAAAGTACTTCATTGGCTGTAAAGCGCTTTGGGACGTCCTGAGGCCGTGAATGGCGCTATATAAATGCAATTTCTTTCTTTCCTTCGTTAACATTTAAAAAAATAATCAAGACCCACCTGTGAGCGATGAAGCTTTTCTTGACAAATGCAACAACCTGCCTCATCGGAGGTTCTGGAACAAGAGAAATCAAATAATCAAACAAGATTAACAAAGAGTACAGTGCAAAAAGCAAAATACTGTGGATGCTGGGAATCTGAAATAAAAACAGAAAATGCTGGAAATACTCAGCAGGTCAGGCAGCGTCTGTGGAGAGAGAGAACCAGAGTTAACGTTTCAGGTCGATGTCCCTTCGTCAGAACTGGAAAAAGTTAGAGATGTAATAGGTTTTAAGCAAGTGCAGGGGCAGGGAACGGGCGTTGGGGAGGAATGAACAAACCGGACGGTCTGTGATAGGATGGAGGGCAGCAATGGCCCCTTTAATTTTTATTTGGGTGCGTGCCCCGTTCAAAACACTGCGCCCCGTTCAAGACACCGCGCCTGCGTGGTTTCTCCCCCATTTAAAAGCTGGGGAGCCGACTGCACAGAATCTCCAGCGTGTCACACTGGTTTAAAGGGAACATTGGAAGGCAGGAGTGATTAAATGACAAATGGGATGATGGTGCGAGTCAAAAGAGGGTGGTAATGGGACCAGTAAAGGAACAAGAGATGGGTCGAGAGGAGCTGTAAATGGCAACAGCAGAACCATTACCAGCAGCTGCTGTCCGACAAAAAGGGAGCGGTGGTTATGATCTGAAATAGCGTCTAATATGTAACGCTCCTCACTTAGAGAGAGAGAGAGAGAGAGAGAGAGAGAGAGAGAGAGTGGGGTCAAGGCAGAGGGACCTGGGGACGGAGCGCCAAAGGGCAGAGGCGGACTGACCGAAAGAATAGCTCCCAAACGGTAGAGCAGGAGGGAACGAGGTTTAAAGGGGTGTCGGAGGAGCTGAGAGAGAACACAGGCTGGCAGTGGTCGGCGAGGCCCAGGTGGGGGGAGAGAGCGGGACCGCTGACGGAGGGAGGGACACGAGAGCCCGGTTTTCAGACTCACGTGCGTGTAACTGCGGCATCTTTTCGAAGTAAAATCGGGAGAGCGTCACCCCCTAATGTTCCAGGAAACATTTTCCATAGAAAAGAAATTCATAGCAAGGCTGCAGGCCCGGGCGATAAATAATGTGGGTTTTTCCCCACTCCTTTTCTTTGAAGGGAAAGGTTGTTTATGACTGGGTCGGGCGGTTGGAGGCTGGTCCCCTGATGGAACCTCCAGGAATACGTCCAACCAGAGTCGGGAACACGAGTCTACCCAGGCATGCCCACAGGACAGGCTTCGACATGTGCTCCTGTAATAAAGGACGTCCCGCCCGACCCGACCCCACCCATAAACCCTGGTGGACCGCAGAGAAACAGCGTAAATGGAGGAAGGCAGTCATTCAGGCCGATTCTCTGGGAATCCCCCCGCCCCCCACCTTCTCCTGCCCAAGTTACGGAGGGAGACTGAGCGGGGGGCGGGGGGGGGGGGGGCGGGGTATCCCCGGGGGGGGGGCGGGGTATCCCCCCCCGCTGAATTTCAGGCCTTTTCCACCAGGACTCCTCACAGACATTTTTTTTATTATTAAGCAAGGCATTTGGAACGACCCTCTTAAACCGCCGACCACAAAGACTTGGCAAATCTCAGCTTCGGTCCTTGGCGCTGTTAGAGAGCCGTTGAGAGATTTGTGGCTTCTCCTCTTGCCAAGGTCTTGAGGTTTTGGCACACACGAGCCGACAGTCTCCCAGCACCTTAGCCAAGCCTCCATTGGCGCGACTGGATAGCTACGCCGTTCGATGACACGACCCCGGCACAGCCAACCCTGATCCTTGTCCTTCCCAAGAAAGGGGCGCTAGATTGGCCATCGGCAGTCACGTTCCTGACCCAATCACCCATAGTAACCCAGCGCCCCTCCCGACACCAATCACAGACCCCCGATTTTCACCCAGAATATGGTCGGCGACCACAGCGCAGCCGGCAGATCGCATTTTCGCCCCTCCTGGCGTCAGCCGTGGCTCAGCGGGCAGCACTCGCGCCTCGGATGTCAGAAGGTCGTGGGTTCAAACCCCACTCCAGAGACTCGAGCCCCCATAACCCAGGCCGACACTCCCAGTGCTGCACAGTTGGAGGCGCCGTCTTTCGGACGAGGCGTTAAACCGGAGGACCCCGCCTGCCCGCTCAGGAGGACGTAAAAGATCCCCGCGCGGGGCCACTATTTCGAAGAGGAGAAAGGGAGGGGGGAGTTCTCCCCATCGTCCTGGCCAACACTTATCCCCCTCAAGCACCATCACTAAAACAGATTATCTGGCCATGTTTGTGGGAGCTTGCTGTGCGCAAATCGTCTGTCACGTTAGAACAGTGACTGCACTTCAAAAAGTACTTCATTGGCTGTAAAGTGCTTTGGGAGGTCCCGAGGTCACGAGAGGTGCTATATAAATGCAAGTTCTGTCTTTCAAATCTTGCATGCCTCAGTCCCACCTGGGCAGATCATTCAGACACTGAATCACGAGGGGAGTCGCAGCAGCTTTTTATTCCAGTTGCCACAATGTACAAACCACATGAAGGCAGGAGGTCAGCGTGAAGCATGATGCGAAGGGGACACTGTACTGTAATCACCTGCGGGGAGCTGACTGTAAATACTGGCCGCAAAGGAAACCATTGCCACCTCATTTCAAGCTTTCATTTTGACTGGGCCTCTGCAGTCACATTTCTCCGAAGTCAGAAATGTTATTTTCTGTTTTGGATTACTGGGAAAATTCAGTAAATATCAACCGATTCGAGAGGTTGGGAAAGGGAGAACATTTCAGTTGCGACTGTAAGTATATATACAGTATATATATATTTCAGTGTCAGCTGTGACTCAGGTCGGTCGTCCACTTGCCTGTGAGTCACCAGGTCGTGGTGTCAAGTCCAGGGACTTGTGCGCATAATCCACACTCTCAGTGCAGTACTGAGGGGGTGCTGCACTGTCGGAGGTGCCGTCTTTCGCAGACGTTAGAGCAGACGGGGCCTCGGTTTATCAGGTGGACGATAAAGATCCCACGGCCACTGTTTCGAAGAAGTGCAGGGTCGTTCTCCCCTGTGTCCCAGGCCAATATTTATCCCTCAATCAACATCACTAAAAAAAAATTATCTGGTCATTATCATATTGCTGTTTGTGGGATCTTGGCGCTCGCATTTCCTGCATTACAACAGCAATTACACTTCAAAAAGTACTTCATTGGTTGTAAGGCGCTTTGGGACATCCAGAGGTCATGAAAAGCGCTGGATAAATCCAATTTCTTTCTTAACTTACTAATTGAACTAAAAAGATACAAAGATAGGCTGTGTGTGTGTGGTGTAATGGACAGGAGCAACAACTTATAAAGCGGAATAGCCAGAGGCACTTTGAACACTGGCCATGAGGTGGGACATTGCTTAGAAGTGGTGACCTGAAGGTACAAAGATTTTAAAAGGCGAGTCCCCGGGAGTGGGCCGATATTGACAGGCGGGTCCCCGGGAGTGGGCAGATATTGACAGGCGGGTCCCCGGGAGTGGACAGATATTGACAGGCAATTCCCCGGGAGTGGGCAGATATTGACAGGCGATTCCCCGGGAGTGGGCAGACATTGACAGGCGATTCCCCGGGAGTGGGCAGATATTGACAGGCGATTCCCCGGGAGTGGACAGATATTGACAGGCGGGTCCCCGGGAGTGGACAGATATTGACAGGCGATTCCCCGGGAGTGGGCAGATATTGACAGGCGGGTCCCCGGGAGTGGGCAGATATTGACAGGCGATTCCCCGGGAGTGGGCAGATATTGACAGGCGGGTCCCGGGAGTGGGCAGATATTGACAGGCGGGTCCCCGGGAGTGGGCAGACATTGACAGGTGGGTCCCCGGGAGTGTGCAGATATAGACAGGTGGGTCCCCGGGAGTGGGCAGATATTGACAGGCGGGTCCCCGGGAGTGGGCAGATATTGACAGGCGGGTCCCCGGGAGTGGGCAGATATTGACAGGCGGGTCCCCAGGAGTGGGCAGATATTGACAGGTGGGTCCCCCGGGAGTGGGCAGATATTGACAGGCGATTCCCCGGGAGTGGGCAGATATTGACAGGCGATTCCCCGGGAGTGGGCAGATATTGACAGGCGATTCCCCGGGAGTGGGCAGATATTGACAGGCGATTCCCCGGGAGTGGGCAGATATTGACAGGCGATTCCCCGGGAGTGGGCAGATATTGACAGGCGGGTCCCCGGGAGTGGGCAGATATTGACAGGCGATTCCCCGGGAGTGGACAGATATTGACAGGCAGGTCCCCAGGAGTGGGCAGATATTGACAGGCGGGTCACCGGGAGTGGGCAGATATTGACAGGCGATTCCCCAGGAGTGGGCAGATATTGACAGGCGGGTCCCCGGGAGTGGGCAGATATTGACAGGCGATTCCCCGGGAGTGGGCAGATATTGACAGGCAGGTCCCCAGGAGTGGGCAGATATTGACAGGCGGGTCACCGGGAGTGGGCAGATATTGACAGGCGATTCCCCGGGAGTGGGCAGATATTGACAGGCGGGTCCCCAGGAGTGGGCAGATATTGACAGGCGGGTCCCCGGGAGTGGGCAGATATTGACAGGCGGGTCCCCGGGAGTGGGCAGATATTGACAGGCGGGTCCCCGGGAGTGGGCAGATATTGACAGGCGGGTCCCCCGGAGTGGGCAGATATTGACAGGCGATTCCCGAGAGTGGGAAGATATTGACAGGCGGGTCCCCGGGAGTGGGCAGATATTGACAGGCGGGTCCCCGGGAGTGGGCAGATATTGACAGGCGGGTCCCCGGGAGTGGGCCGATATTGACAGGCGATTCCCCGGGAGTGGGCAGATATTGACAGGCGATTCCCCGGGAGTGGGCAGATATTGGCCAGGAATTGACCACATAGATAAATTTGAAAGCCACTGATCAACAGGAGATCGTTCGGGGACAATGAGGTCCTGCCAATCAGAATCTGGATGGTGGAGGGGTGGGGGTAGTAGGTGGTCGACAAATAGCACGAGTGCACCAATCACAGGGGGAAATCACCACCAGTCTGAACCGAACGCTTCAGTTTGGTTCTTTAGGGAACTTTACAGAAATTTCTCAGGGATAAAACAGACACAAAAACCTTCGTCTTGAAAAGCAAGGTCCACGTTTGCCCCAGTGATCTGCATCACAAAGTATTACAGCTCGGAAACAGGCCATTCAGCCCCCCCTGCTCCACACGAGCCTCCTCCCACCCTTCTTCATCTAACCTCTGGAAAGGTCAGGAGGCCTCGCTTTAATACGAAGGGACAGCACCTCTCATCAATGCAGCGCTCGCTCAGCACTGCAGTGGAGTGTGGGCTTAGATCACATGACGCCCTGGAGTTGGACGAGTAACCAGGTCCTTCCAACCAAGAGACCAGAGTGCTACCGACCGAGACAACCTGTGGGGTGCAGTATTAAGAACCTGCCCCCAATGTGCAGAGGTGCCGACAGCCGCCGGGATTCCTGATCGAGGCGTTTAAAATGATAAAGGGATTCGTTCGGGTAGATACGGAGAATCTATTTTCGCAGGCGGGGGAAGCCAGAACAAGGGGACATAATCTTAATTAGAGCCAGGCTGCTCAGGAGTGAAATCAGGAAGCGCTTTTTCACACAAAGCGAGGGTATTGCAAATCTGGAACTCCCTCCCCGCCCCCCCCCCCCAAAAAAAGGCAGCAGATGTTGAGCGACAATTGGAGCTTTCAAGACGGAGATCGATAGATTTTTGTAAGGTACGTGTATCAAGGGATCTGGGTAAATCAAGTTGAGATACAGATCAGCCAAGAGCTAAATGATCAGAGCAGACCTCCTCCAGTTCCTCACAGCCAGCACATCCTCAGGAAGTGACCCCCATTATACTCCGAGCTCCGAGCCCGGCTGCCAATGTGACCGACCAGCTGAGTATTTCCAACATTCCCCATCTTTAATTGCAAGACCGAGCTTCCCCTCCCCCCTCATTCCCTCCTCCCATCCTGGAACCACTCGGAGCAACAGCAAGTAACTTGGGGTGAGGGGGGATACGGGTGTGTGGGGTGGGGGGGGAAGTCATACCCGATACGCTCGGTGACGCAGACCGAGGAAAACGTCGCCCTTTGCAAATGGAATTAGAAGAGAACATAGGAAATTGAGGGGCTGGTAAAGATCAGCTGTTCCAGCGAGCCTGCCCCAAACCGGTGATGGACGGAGCATCGTGACTGAACACTTTGTCTCATCCCTTACATCTCTCCCCCTCCAGCTTCTCTCTGTCCCCATCCTCGCTCTCTCTCTCTCTCCCCCCGTCCTCTCTCTCTCTCTCTCTCTCTCCCCCGTCCTCTCTCTCTCTCTCTCCCCGTCCTCTCTCTCTCTCTCTCCCCGTCCTCTCTCTCTCTCTCTCCCCGTCCTCTCTCTCTCTCTCTCCCCCGTCCTCTCTCTCTCTCTCTCTCCCCGTCCTCTCTCTCTCTCTCTCTCCCCCGTCCACTCTCTCTCTCTCTCCCGTCCTCTCTCTCTCTCTCCCCCTCTCCCGTCCTCTCTCTCTCTCTCTCTCCCCCTCTCCCGTCCTCTCTCTCTCTCTCCCCGTCCTCTCTCTCTCCCCCGTCCACTCTCTCTCTCTCTCTCTCCCCCGTCCACTCTCTCTCTCTCTCCCCCGTCCTCTCTCTCTCTCTCTCCACCCCCCCGTCCTCTCTCTCTCTCTCTCTCTCTCTCCACCCCCCGTCCTCTCTCTCTCTCTCTCTCAACCCCCCGTCCTCCCTCTCTCTCTCTCTCTCCACCCCCCGTCCTCTCTCTCTCTCTCTTCCCCCCTCCCCGTCCTCTCTCTCTCTCTCTCTCTTCCCCCCTCCCCGTCCTCTCTCTCTCTCCCCCCCCGTCCCCTCTCTCTCTCTCTCTCTCTCTCTCAACCCCCCGTCCTCTCTCTCTCTCTCTCTCTCTCCCCCCGTCCTCTCTCTCTCTCCTCCCCCCGTCCTCTCTCTCCCCGTCCTCTCTCTCTCTCAACCCCCCGTCCTCTCTCCCCCCCGTCCTCTCCCTCTCTCTCTCTCTCTCTCTCTCTCTCAACCCCCGTCCTCTCTCTCTCTCTCCACCCCCCGTCCTCTCTCTCAACCCCCCCGTCCTCTCTCTCTCTCTCTCTCCCCCGGCCTCTCTCTCTCTCTCTCTCTCTCTCTCCCCCGTCCTCTCTCTCTCTCCCCCCGTCCCCTCTCTCTCTCTCTCCCCCGTCCTCACTCTCCCCGTCTTCTCTCTCTCTCCCCCGTCCTCACTCTCCCCGTCTTCTCTCTCTCTCCCCCGTCCTCTCTCTCTCTCTCTCCCCCCATCCTCTCTCTCTCTCTCTCCCCCCATCCTCTCTCTCTCTCTCTCCCCCCATCCTCTCTCTCTCTCTCTCCCCCCATCCTCTCTCTCTCTCTCTCCCCCCATCCTCTCTCTCTCTCTCTCCCCCCATCCTCTCTCTCTCTCTCTCCCCCTATCCTCTCTCTCTCTCTCTCCCCCCATCCTCTCTCTCTCTCTCTCCCCCCATCCTCTCTCTCTCTCTCTCTCTCTCTCCCCCCCATCCTCTCTCTCTCTCTCTCTCTCAACCACCCATCCTCTCTCTCGCTCTCTCACCCCCCCGTCCTCTCTCTCTCTCTCTCTCTCTCCCCTCCTCTCTCCTCTCTCTCCCCGTCCTCTTCTCTCCTCTCTCCCCGTCCTCTCTCTCTCTCTCTCCCCCGTCCACCCTCTCTCTCTCTCCCCCGTCCTCTCTCTCTCTCTCTTCCCCCGTCCTCTCTCTCTCTCTCTCCCCCGTCCTCTCTCTCTCTCTCTCCCCCCGTCCTCTCTCTCTCTCTCTCCCCCGTCCTCTCTCTCTCTCTCTCCCCCCATCTCTCTCTCTCTCTCTCCCCCGTCCTCTCTCTCTCTCTCTCTCTCTCCCCCCATCCTCTCTCTCTCCGCCTCTCTCTCCACCCGTCCTCTCTCTCGCTCTCTCCCCCCGTCCTCTCTCTCTCTCTCTCCCTGTCCTCTCTCTCTCCCTCTCCTCCCCGTCCTCTCTCTCTCCCTCTCTCCCCCGTCCTCCTCTCTCTCTCTCTCCCCCGTCCTCCTCTCTCCTCTCCCCGTCCTCCCGTCCTCTCTCTCTCTCTCTCCCCCGGCCTCTCTCTCTCTCTCTCTCCCCCGGCCTCTCTCTCTCTCTCTCCCCCCGGCCTCTCTCTCTCTCTCTCCCCCGTCTCTCTCTCTCTCTCTCTCCCCCGTCCTCTCTCTCTCTCTCTCTCCCCGTCCTCTCTCTCTCTCTCTCTCCTCCCGTTCCTCTCTCTCTCTCTCTCTCCCCCGTCCTCTCTCTCTCTCTCCCCCCATCCTCTCTCTCTCTCCCCCCATCCTCTCTCTCTCTCCCCCCATCCTCTCTCTCTCTCCCCCCATCCTCTCTCTCTCTCCCCCCCATCCTCTCTCTCTCTCCCCCCCATCCTCTCTCTCTCCTCCCCCCATCCTCTCTCTCTCTCCCCCAATCCTCTCTCTCTCTCTCCCACATCCTCTCTCTCTCTCTCCCTATCCTCTCTCTCTCTCCCCCTATCCTCTCTCTCTCTCCCCCCATCCTCTCTCTCTCTCCCCCATCTCTCTCTCTCTCCCCCCCATCCTCTCTCTCTCTCTCCCCCCATCCCTCTCTCTCTCTCCCCCTCTCTCTCTCTCCCCCCATCCTCTCTCTCTCTCTCTCCCCCCATCCTCTCTCTCTCTCCTCTCCCCCCATCCTCTCTCTCTCTCCCCCCATCCTCTCTCTCTCTCCCCCCATCCTCTCTCTCTCTCCCCCCCATTCCTCTCTCTCTCTCCCCCATTCCTCTCTCTCTCTCCCCCCATCCTCTCTCTCTCTCCCCCCATCCTCTCTCTCTCTCCCCCCATCCTCCTCTCTCTCACTCTCCCCCCATCCTCTCTCTCTCTCCTCCCCCCATCCTCTCTCTCTCTCCCCCCATCCTCTCTCTCTCTCCCCCCATCCTCTCTCTCTCTCCCCCCATCCTCTCTCTCTCTCCCCCCATCCTCTCTCTCTCTCCTCCCCCTCTCTCTCTCTCTCTCCCCCCATCCTCTCTCTCTCTCCCCCCATCCTCTCTCTCTCTCCCCCCATCCTCTCTCTCTCTCCCCCATTCCTCTCTCTCTCTCCCCCCATCCTCTCTCTCTCTCCCCCCATCCTCTCTCTCTCTCCCCCCATCCTCTCTCTCTCTCCCCCATTCCTCTCTCTCTCTCCCCCCATCCTCTCTCTCTCTCCCCCCATCCTCTCTCTCTCTCCCCCCATCCTCTCTCTCTCTCCCCCCATCCTCTCTCTCTCTCCCCCCTTCCTCTCTCTCTCTCCCCCCATCCTCTCTCTCTCTCCCCCATTCCTCTCTCTCTCTCCCCCCATCCTCTCTCTCTCTCCCCCCATCCTCTCTCTCTCTCTCCCCCATTCCTCTCTCTCTCTCCCCCATCCTCTCTCTCTCTCCCCCATCCTCTCTCTCTCTCCCCCATTCCTCTCTCTCTCTCCCCCCATCCTCTCTCTCTCTCCCCCCATCCTCTCTCTCTCTCCCCCCATCCTCTCTCTCTCTCCCCCCATCCTCTCTCTCTCTCCCCCCATCCTCTCTCTCTCTCCCCCATTCCTCTCTCTCTCCCCCATTCCTCTCTCTCTCTCCCCCCATCCTCTCTCTCTCTCCCCCATCCTCTCTCTCTCCCCCCCATTCCTCTCTCTCTCTTCCCCATTCCTCTCTCTCTCTCCCCCCATCCTCTCTCTCTCTCCCCCCATCCTCTCTCTCACTCTCCCCCATCCTCTCTCTCACTCTCCCCCATCCTCTCTCTCTCACTCTCCCCCATCCTCTCTCTCTCACTCTCCCCCATCCTCTCTCTCTCACCTCTCCCCCATCCTCTCTCTCTCACTCTCCCCCATCCTCTCTCTCTCACTCTCCCCCCCATCCTCTCTCTCTCACTCTCCCCCATCCTCTCTCTCTCACTCTCCCCCATCCTCTCTCTCTCACTCTCCCCCATCCTCTCTCTCTCACTCTCCCCCATCCTCTCTCTCTCACTCTCCCCCATTCCTCTCTCTCACTCTCCCCCATCTCTCTCTCTCACTCTCTCACTCCCCCATTCCTCTCTCTCTCACTCCCCCATTCCTCTCTCTCTCACTCTCCCCCATTCCTCTCTCTCTCACTCTCCCCCATTCCTCTCTCTCTCACTCTCCCCCATCCTCTCTCTCACTCTCCCCCATCCTCTCTCTCTCACTCTCCCCCCATCCTCTCTCTCTCACTCTCCCCCCATCCTCTCTCTCGCTCACTCTGCACATCTCTGCCCCATCCTCTCTCTCGCTCACTCTCCCCATCCTCTCTCTCTCACTCTCCCCCATCCTCTCTCTCTCACTCTCCCCCATCCTCTCTCTCTCTCACTCTCCCCCATTCCTCTCTCTCGCTCACTCTGCCCCCATCCTCTCTCTCGCTCACTCTCCCCATCCTCTCTCTCTCACTCTCCCCCCATCCTCTCTCTCACTCTCCCCCCATCCCTCTCTCACTCTCCCCCATCCTCTCTCTCTCACTCTCCCCCATCCTCTCTCTCTCACTCTCCCCCATCCTCTCTCTCCACTCTCCCCCATCCTCTCTCTCTCACACTCCCCCCATCCTCTCTCTCTCACTCTCTCTCCCCCATCCTCTCTCCCCCCCTCCTCTCTCTCTCTCTCTCTCCTCCCCCCCATCCTCCTCTCTCTCTCTCTCTCTCCCCCCATCCTCTCTCTCTCTCTCTCCCCCCATCCCATCCTCTCTCTCTCTCCCCCTATCCTCTCTCTCTCTCCCCCCCATCCTCTCTCTCTCTCTCTCCCCCCATCCTCTCTCTCTCTCCCCCCATCCTCTCTCTCTCTCCCCCCATCCTCTCTCTCTCTCCTCCCCCCATCCTCTCTCTCTCTCCCCCCATCCTCTCTCTCTCTCTCTCTCTCTCCCCCCCATCCTCTCTCTCTCTCTCTCTCCCCCCCCATCTCTCTCTCTCTCTCTCTCCCCCCATCCTCTCTCTCTCTCCCCCCATCCTCCTCTCTCTCTCTCCCCCCATCCTCTCTCTCTCTCCCCCCATCCTCTCTCTCCCCCCATCCTCTCTCTCCCCCCATCCTCTCTCTCTCCCCCCATCCTCTCTCACTCTCCCCCATCCTCTCTCTCTCACTCTCCCCATCCTCTCTCCCCCCATCCTCTCTCTCTCTCTCCCCAATCCTCTCTCTCTCTCTCCCATCCTCTCCCTCTCTCTCTCTCTCTCTCCCCCATCCTCTCTCTCTCTCTCTCTCTCTCTCCCCCCCATCCCCTCTCTCTCTCTCTCTCCCTCCCCATCCTCTCTCTCTCTCTCTCTCTCTCTCTCCCCATCCTCTCTCTCTCTCTCTCTCTCTCTCCCCCCATCCTCTCTCTCTCTCTCTCTCTCTCTCCCCATCCTCTCCCTCTCCCTCTCTCTCTCCCCATCCTCGCCCTCCCTCTCTCTCTCTCTCTCTCTCTCTCCATCCTCGCCCTCCCTCTCTCTCTCTCTCTCTCCCCATCCTCGCCCTCCCTCTCTCTCTCTCTCTCTCCATCCTCGCCCTCCCTCTCTCTCTCTCTCTCTCCATCCTCGCCCTCCCTCTCTCTCTCCATCCTCGCCCTCCCTCTCTCTCTCCATCCTCGCCCTCCCTCTCTCTCCATCCTCGCCCTCCCTCTCTCTCTCCATCCTCGCCCTCCCTCTCTCTCTCCATCCTCCCTCCCTCTCTCTCTCTCTCCATCCTCCCTCCCTCTCTCTCTCTCTCCATCCTCCCTCCCTCTCTCTCTCTCTCCATCCTCGCCCTCCCTCTCTCTCTCCATCCTCGCCCTCCCTCTCTCTCTCCATCCTCGCCCTCCCTCTCTCTCTCCATCCTCGCCCTCCCTCTCTCTCTCCATCCTCGCCCTCCCTCTCTCTCTCCATCCTCGCCCTCCCTCTCTCTCTCCATCCTCGCCCTCCCTCTCTCTCTCCATCCTCGCCCTCCCTCTCTCTCTCCATCCTCGCCCTCCCTCTCTCTCTCCATCCTCGCCCTCCCTCTCTCTCTCCATCCTCGGCCTCCCTCTCTCTCTCCATCCTCGGCCTCCCTCTCTCTCTCCATCCTCGGCCTCCCTCTCTCTCTCCATCCTCGGCCTCCCTCTCTCTCTCCATCCTCGGCCTCCCTCTCTCTCTCCATCCTCGGCCTCCCTCTCTCTCTCCATCCTCGGCCTCCCTCTCTCTCTCCATCCTCGGCCTCCCTCTCTCTCTCCATCCTCGGCCTCCCTCTCTCTCTCCATCCTCGCCCTACCTCTCTCTCTCCATCCTCGCCCTACCTCTCTCTCTCCATCCTCGCCCTCCCTCTCTCCCCATCCTCGCCCTCCCTCTCGCTCTCCATCCTCGCCCTCCCTCTCGCTCTCCATCCTCGCCCTCCCTCTCTCTTTCCATCCTGGCCCTCTCTCTCTCTCTCTCTCTCTCCATCCTCTCTCTCCCCCAACCCCTCTCCCTCCCCATCATCCCATCCTTGCTCCCTCCCCCATCCTCCCATCATCTCTCCCTCCCCCATCCTCCCATCATCTCTCCCTCCCCCATCCTCCCATCATCTCTCCCTCCCCATCCTCCCATCATCTCTCCCTCCCCATCCTCCCATCATCTCTCCCTCCCCCATCCTCCCCCCCTCCCCATCCTCCCTCCCTCCCCCCCTCCCCATCCTCCCCCCCTCCCCATCCTCCCTCCCTCCCTCCCTCGCCATCCTCCCTCCCTCCCCATCCTCCCTCCCTCCCCCATCCTCCACATCCTCCCTCCCTCCCCATCCTCCCTCCCTCCCCCATCCTCCACATCCTCCCATATCCTCCACATCCTCCCATCATCTCTCCCTCCCCATTATCTCTCCCTCCCCATCATCTCTCCCTCCCCCATCACCCCCATCCTCCCTCCCCCCCATCCCCTCTCCCTCCATCCCCCCCGCCCCATCGCCTCTCCCTCCACCCCATCCCCTCTCCCTCTCCCCCCCCGCCCCATCCCCTCTCCCTCCGCCCTCCCCTCCCCCATCCTCTCTCGCACTCTCTCCCACCTCGGGAAAGAGTAGGGAAGAAATTAGAAAGGAGGCGCAGAACACACAAGAACCACACTTTAAAAAACAGCCAGGTAATTTCAGGAACTCACTGGAAGAGGCTGTCGAGGCAGGCGGTGCAGTATCTGTGGCCACACTTGGTCTGTTTGGGTTGAATGAGCAGGAATCCACAGGCGGAGCAGAGGAGCCCGGTGCTGGAGCACAGATCGATTGGAACTACACCAGACACCATAGCAACCATTTCCCAAACCGGAAGGGGGGGATTGCAAATCCAAAGGATAAATTAAATAAGTAAATGCAACAGCAGCGGTGCAAATCCCAATGGGGGGAAATAATAACTGCAATTGGTCCTGGCCCGTTTTGACAATACTAGCTGGGAGCTCCGCCCGCTGTCCTGTTTTTTAAAGCTTCCGCAGGTTGTTACATGAGAAGGGGGAATCCCGGGCGGTGACGTCAGACTCAGCCCAGGGCTGCGCGCGGTCACTTTCATGTGATTGACAGCGCCGCTCCGGGTCACGTTCCATCCATTCATTCATGCCTTCCCCAGACTTGGTGGGACAAGTGTCTTTGCCAGCACGCATCATTGAGCAATAAAGTCCAGTTTTATCGCCACTTCCCCCCGCCCAACCCCACCCTAGTGATTTCCGCGGCGGCTCAGATATCGGGAAGAAGGATGTGAGCTGGAGGCCCTCAAAGTACAGAATGTACCCGGTGAGGTCATCAGTTTTAGTAACTGACCTGGGGGCAGGGTTGGTAGAAAAGGAATGTGAGCCGCTGATTGTAATATGCAATGACGAAGCGAAAGAGGTGTTCTTGCCGAGGCAGCACCCGGGTTTCTTTCTCGTTTTGAGATAACGGTGACATTGCACTTTCCATTGCAATGCCTGGTGTGGGAAAGAGACACAATTTGGTCACAAGATTTACACAAAGGACAAACCGACTCGGAATTAAATGCAAAGAAACTGCGCCGAAGGGTCCCACGTGAGCAATGCTTTCAGATTCGCTCTCTGGTTTGGGCTGAATTGGTTGATTCAAGCCCCTGACACTGTAATTAGCCCAAAGTTCCCGTTCCTGATCACGAACCAGAAAATGCTGGAAATGCTCAAAGAAAGAAAGACTTGCATTTATATCGCACTTTTCACCACCACCGGAGGTCCCAACGCGCTTTACAATGAAGTATTTATTGAAGGGTAGTCACTGTTGTAATGTAGTCACTGTTCTAATGTAGTGTTCTCGCTCAGGCCAACATCCCCAGCATCGAAGCTTTGACCACGCTCGATCAGCTCCGATGGACGGGTCACATCGTCAGCATGCCCGATACGAGACTCCCAAAACAAGCGCTCTATTCGGAGCTCCGACACGACAAGAGAGCCCCAGGTGGGCAGAGGAAACGCTTCAAGGACACCCTCAAAGCCTCCTTGAAAAAGTGCAACATCCCCACCGACACCTGGGAATCCCTGGCCCTAGACCGCACAAAGTGGAGGAGAAGCATCCGGGAAGGCGCCGAACAGCTCGAGTCTCATCGCCGGGAGCAAGCGGAAGCCAAGCGCAAGCAGTGCAAGGAGCGCACGTCAACCCAAGCACCCCACCCCCCCCGCCCCTTCAACCACCGTCTGCCCCACCTGTGACAGAGACTGTAGGTCCCTCATTGGACTCATCAGTCACCTGAGAACTCATTTTTAATGTGGAAGCAAGTCATCCTCGGTTCCGAGGGACTGCCTAAGAAGAAGAAGTAGGAAACGCAGCAGCCAATTTGCGCACAGCAAGCTCCCACAAACAGCAATGTGATAATGACCAGATCATCTGTTTTAGTGATGTTGGTTGAGGATAGACGGCACCTCCGACAGTGCAGCGCTCCCTCAGCACTGCACCGGAGAAACAGGTTTAACGTTTCAGCATGATGACATTTCATCAGAAAAGGTCATCGACCTGAAAAAGTTAACTCTGTTTCTCTCGCTCCACAGATGCTGCCCGACCTGCGGAGTGTTTCCAGCATTCTCTGGTTTTTATTTTAGATTTCCAGCACCCACACTATGTTACTTTTGTTTTATCACTAGACAGTGACTGGTTATATACATAAAAAGGAAAAAATATTACAGGGCTCTGGGGGAAAAACCAGCGTAGTGGGGCTAATTGGATAGCTCTTTCCGAGAGCTGGCACGGGCATGATGGGCCGAAGGGTCTCCTATAGTGTCAGCCGTGGCTCAGCAGGCAGCACTCGCGCCTCTGAGTCAGAAGGTTGCAGGTTCAAGTCCCAATCTAGAGACTTGAGCACACAAATCTAGGCTGATACTCCAGTGCAGTGCTGAGGGATGCCGTCTTTCGGATGTGACCTTAAACTGAAGCCCTGCCTGCTCTCTCAGGTGGACATAAAAGATCCCATGGCCACAATTTCGGAGAAGAAACATAGAAACATAGAAGATAGGAGCAGGAGTAGGCCATTCGGCCCCTCGAGCCTGCTCCGCCATTCAATGAGATCATGGCTGATCATCCAAACTCAGTACCCTGTCCCTGCTTTCTCCCCATATCCCTTGATCCCTTTGCCCTTAAGAAATATATCTAACTCATTCTTGAATATATTTAATGAATTGGCCTCAACTGCCTTCTGTGGTAGAGAATTCCACAGGTTCACCACTCTCTGGGTGAAGAAATTCTTCCTCATTTGAGTCCTAAATGGCTTACCCCTTATCCTTAGATTATGACCCCTGGTTCTGGACTCTCCGACCATCGGGAACATTCTTCCTGCATCTAGTTTGTCCAGACCTATTAGAATTTTATATGTTTCGATGAGATCCCCTCTCATTCTTCTAAACTCCAGTGAGTATAAGCCCAATCGACCCAATCTCTCCTCATATGTCATTCCTGCCATCCCAGGTATCAGCCTTGTGAATCTTCGCTGAACTCCTTCCATGGCAAGAACATCCTTCCTCAGATAAGGTGACCAAAACTGCACACAGTACTCAAGGTGTGGTCTCACCAAGGCCCTGTACAACTGCAGCAGGACATCCCTGTTCCTATACTCAAACCCTTTCGCTATGAAGGCCAACATATCATTTGCCTTCTTCACCACCTGCTGCACCTGCATGCTTACCTTCAGCGACTGGTGCACAAGGACACCCAGGTCTCGTTGCACTTCCCCTTCTCCCAATCTATTGCCATTCAGATAATAGTCTGCCTTTCTGTTTTTGACACCAAAGTGGATAACCTCGCATTTATCCACGTTATATTGCATCTGCCACGCTTCTGCCCACTCACCCAACCTGTCCAAATCATCCTGGAGTTTCTCAGTATCCTCCTCGGAGCACACACTCCCACCCAGCTTTGTGTCATCTGCAAACTTGGAGATATTACATTTAGTTCCCTTATCCAGATCATTAATGTATATTGTGAATAGCTGGGGTCCAAGGACCGAACCCTGCGGTACCCCACTAGTCACTGCCTGCCACTCGGAAAAAGACCCATTAATTCCTACTCTCTGCTTTCTGTCCGCCAACCAGTTCTCTATCCAAGTCAATACCTTGCCCCCAATCCCATGTGCCTTAACTTTACACGCTAATCTCTTATGCGGGACCTTATCGAAAGCCTTTTAAAAGTCCAAATACACCACATCTACTGGTTCTCCCTTATCTATTTTCCCAGTTACATCCTCAAAAATTTCCAGTAGATTAGTCAAGCACGATTTACCTTTTGTAAATCCATGTTGACTTTGTCCGATCCTGTCACTGTTTTTCAAGTGCTCAGCTATTACATCCTTTATAATGGACTCTAGCATTTTCCCCACTACCGATGTCAGGCTTACCAGTCTGTAATTCCCCGCTTTCTCTCTACCACCCTTTTTGAATAGTGGGGTAACATTAGCTACCCTCCAATCCATGGGTACAGTTCCAGATTCCATCGAATGTTGGAAGATGATCAGCAATGCATCTACTATTTTTAGGGCCACTTCCTTAAGTACCCTAGGATGTAGATTATCAGGCCCTGGGGATTTATCGGCCTTCAATCCCGTCAAGGGGAGTTCTCCCCAGTGTCTTGGCCAATATGTATCCCTCAATCAACGTAACAAAAACAGATTGTCTGGTCATTATCGCGTTGCTCTTTGTGGGAGCTTGCTGTGCGCAAATTGGCTGCCGCGTTTCCCACATTACAACAGTGACTACACTCCAAAAAGTACTTCATTGGTTGCAAAGAGCTTTGGGACGTCCTGAGGTCATTAAAGGCGCTGTATAAATGCAAGAGTTTCTGTGCGGCATGATTCTATGACCCCTGTTGGACAAATGTACGTGGGGAGAGGGAGGAGGGTCTAGCATGAAGGAAAGAATTGAGAACTTAAATCGTTACTTGCGAGCGGGTGGAGACTGCAGATACACCACTTAGGGTTAATAAGCTGGGAATCCCTGGCTGGCAATTACCGCTACAGCTGCTGCACGTAACTGGCTGCAGTTTGTTCAGATGAGGGCTCGGTGACAGGAAAGTATGTTCCAATGCTGCTTCCTGTCAGGCTCTTTAACAGTAACAGTACAGCTGCCTGTCCCTTGGACTTCTCTCCCTATCCCTGATCGTAGGGGCTGCGCTCTGACTCCACCGAGAGTCAAATCAATTCTCCTTCTGTCGCCCTGCGGGCCCCGTCTGGGAAAGTTCCACTCCAACTTGTCCGGATGCACACGTGCTGATTAATCACTGCCGCTGACCCACGAAAGCAGTTAATAGGGAGGCTGCTGACAATAACTTGCATTTACCTAACACCTTCAACGTAGTAAAACATCCCAAGGGGCTTGACAGGAGCGTTATCAAAGAAAATTTGACACGGAACCACATGAGATATTGGGACAGATGACTGTTGGACTTCCTGGAGAGATGTATGTTGGACATCTTGGGGGGGGGAGGGGGGGGTTAACAGTCAAACTTCTTTGTATCTTGAATTAACAGGCTTTCCAAGATATAAACAGGATGACTTTGAAGTGTCGTAAAAGGAATGCTTTGCCAATTTTCTGACATGTAAAGTGCTTGTGTAAGGGAATAAGTGTTAGTAATGACGTCACCCATGAGTGGTTTAGTTATAGGGTAACAAAACATGGGTAGCAGGGATCCATTAGTTAAAGATAGCAGTTAGTATAGCATTTACTTCAATGATGCTAGCAAATGTTACATCAGGAAGTCTCGTGTAGGGGGAGTCATTCAGAGGTTAAACAATTGCAAACAGTTTACATGAATATTCTGTTTTCAAAGAATTTGGGGAATGGATACGTCACACAGGCTTATCTATGTCATTTTCCTTTGATGTAGTCAAAATATGATGTATAAAGGAGCATGGTTTTCAGAGGGCTCGAAAGGTAGAACTTGCAACTGAAAAGCCACTCTCTGTGTGCAATTAAGACTGATCACCTTTATTGTGTATCAATAAAGTCTGTTCCGTATACTCCACTGCGAAGGCTCGTGCTCACTCGAGACATGTTGTGAGCCAGAGGAGAAAGGAGGTTGACGGCTTAACAATGACCAAAAGCTTGGTCAAAGAGGTAGGATTTCAGCAGCGTCTTAAAGGAGAGAGTGAGGCGGAGAGGGAATTCCAGAGCTCGAGGCCTTAGAGAGCTGAAGGCACGGCCGCCAATGGTGGGGCGAAGGTAGTGGGGGGTGCACAAAAGTCTAGTGTTCTCGGAGGGTTGTCGGGCTGGAGGAGGGTTGCAGAGATAGGAGGGTGGGGGGGTGGCGAGGCCTTGGAGGGTTTTGAACAAAAGGATGAGAATTTGAAAGTCAAGGCGTTGCCGGACCGGGAGCCAATGTAGGTCAGCGCTCGACTCAGCGCCCCTGGGGAGGTGAACTTGGCCAGGGTTCCTTCTCCTGATCACTGTCCAGCATGAGTGCCACTGTCAAGTGAGGACAGGTTCGCGCTCAGCTGTGAATCGACCCCCCCTTCCCCATGATCAAATCTCCTGCCCGCACTCGAGCTTAGCTTTTCCGATTGGGAACACCCAATCCGTGCTTGCAAATCCGGCCAACCCTGATTGGGGAAGTGGGGCAGATATCCACGACACTGAATCTTCACCCATTGCAGAGACTGACAGAATTAATCGATGGCACAGAAACAGGCCACTCGACCCAAGTGGTCCATGCTGGTGTTTATACTCCACACAAGCCTCCTCCTACTCTAATTACATGTTCCCAGCCTGCCCCCAAAAACCTCGATTCCCTTCTCCCTCTTGTATGCACCAACCTCACTTTAAATGCATCAATGCACTCTGCTTGAACCACTCCATATGGCATCCAGTTCCACACTCTCAGCGCTCTCTCTGTAAAAGAAAGAAAGACTTGCATTTCTACAGCGCTTTTCACAACCTCAGGACGTCCCAAAGCGCTTTACAGCCAATAAAATACTTTTGAAGTGTAGTAGCTGTTGTAATGTAGGAAACACGGCAGCCAATTTGCACGCAGAGAGATTGAGTAGACTAGGCCTATACTCTCTAGAGTTTAGAAGAATGAGAGTTGATCTCATTGAAACGTACAAAATTCTTACAGGGCTTGACAGGGTAGATGCAGGGAGGATGTTTCCCCTGGCTGGGGAGTCAAGAACCAGTGGTCACAGTCTCAGAATAAGGGTTCGGCCATTTAGGACTGAGATGAGGAGAAATTTCTTCACTCAGAGGGTGGTGAATTTTTGGAATTCTCGACCCCAGAGGGCTGTGGAGGCTCAGTCGTTGAGTATTGAGATCGACAGAGATCGATAGATTTTTGAATATTAAGGGATCAAGGGATATGGGGATGGGGCAGGAAAGTGGAATTGAGGTCAAAGATCAGCCATGACGTTATTGAATGGCGGAGCAGGCTCGAAGGGCCGTATGGCCGACTCCTGCTCCTATTTCTTATGTACTTATCCCAAAAACAGCAATGTGATAATGACCGGATCATCTGTTTTAGTCATGTTGGTCCACAGCTCCACACTTTGTGCTACCTGATGAAAGAGACTCCCAAGGCCTGCACGTATCCTTAGAGCAACCATCATTTCAATGAGAAGCCGGACTGTGTGTGTGGCCAGTGCTCCAATTGGTGCTAATGTACGTTGTACGGGCTCTTTACCAAGGCCTTACGCTTCTCCTAGGTGCTACCTCCTTGTCAGGAATGCATGAGTTGGTTACTCGCTGTGTGGCAATAGGAACCTTAATTGAATGAGGTCATCTTACTGTCACAGCAGCTAACTCCTGGGATGGCCTCGCCCCTCTCTACCTCTGTAACCTCCTCCTGCCCTACAACCCTCTCCGAGCACTCGGCGCTCCTTCAATTCCGGCCTCTTGCGCATCCCCGGATTTCCATCGCCCTACCATTGGCGGCCGCGCCGTCAGCCGCCTGGGCCCTAAACCTCTCCGTCACTCTCTCCTCCTTTAAGACCCTCCTTAAAACTTACCTCTTTGACGAAATTTTTGGTCACCTGTGCTAATGTCTCCTCCTTTGGGTCGGTGTCAGTTTTTGTCTGATTCCGCTCCTGTGCAGCGTCTTGGGAAGCTTCACTCAGTGTCGGCTGTGGCTCAGTGGGTAGCGCTCTCTCTCGCCTCTGAGTCAGAAGGCCATAGGATCAGGCCCCACACCAGAGCCTGGCGTGCAAAATCTAGGCTGACACTCCCAGTGCGGTGCTGAGGGGAGTGCTGCGCTGTCGGAGGTGCCGTATTTCGGATGAGGCCTTAAACCGAGGCCCCGTCTGCTCTCTCAGGTGGACATAAAAGATCCCGTGGCACTGTTTGAAGAAAAAGAGTTCAACTTGTTATGTGTAGCACCTCAGTTGACCACACTTGGAGTACTGTGAATAGTTCTGGTCTCCGTATTTTAAAAAGGTTACAGAGGCACGTCAGAAGGTGCAATAAATGATCTAGAAAAGAAAAGGCTGAGGGGGGCGGTGATCTGATAGAGGTCTTTAAAAATTCTGAAACTGTTTAATAGGGTAGACGTAGAGAAGATGTTTCCACTTGTGGGGAAGACCAAAACTAGGGGCCATAAATAGAAGCTAGTCACTAATAAATCCAATCGGGAATTCACGAGAAACTTCTTTACCCAGAGAGTGGTGAGAATGTGGAACTCGCTCCCACAGGAAGTGGTTGAGGCGAATGGCATAGATACATTTAAGGGGAAGCTGGATAAGTACACGAGGGAGGAAGGAATGGAAGGATATGCTGATGGGGTGAGATGAAGTAGGGTGGGAGGAGGCTCGTGTGGAGCATAAACACCGGCACAGACAAGTTGGGCCGAATGACCTGTTTCTGTGCTGTACATTCGATGTAAGTCTCTCTTCACAGACACTGAAGCCCTGCAGTAGAAACCTGGTAATAGAGAAAACACCTGATTAACTTCCTATAAAGGAGCCTTGCCACGTACTTCTGCTGCTCCCCACAAAAATCAATCACCGACTCCCCCGGAAAATCCCGACCTGTGTAACAAACCGAGATCCTGTTCCAAACCGCGCCATCTACTAACTAACTCTCCCCCCGCACGCACTGTATTTGTTTCACAGCAGTGCTGAGCTCCGTCGTCTTATTGAAACGTAAGCCTTTGTTCACCTTGTTCTTCACTATTCTTCGACTCTTTGGACTGCAGTTTGTGCTCTTTGTGGTGTGGGCGGAATTTTCCCTGGTTACGGTGGTGCCGACAATGCAGCGGGAGGTTTATTGTAAGATCGACATTGCGTTGTCCACCCGGGGTAGGTGGTTAGACTCTCTCTTGTTGGAGTTGGTCATTGCCTGGCACTGAGAGTTTTCCCCCCCCCTGACAATCATTGACTGCAATTTTATTAGGGCTCACACCCGGTCAAATGCTGCCTTGATGTCCAGGGGCAGTCACTCTCACCTCACCTCTGGAATTCAGCTCCTTTGTCCATGTTTGGACCAGGGCTGTAATGAGGTCGGGAGCCGAGTGGTCTTGGCGGAACCCAAACTGGGCATTGGTGAGTAAGTGCCGCTTGATAGCACTGTCGATGTCACCTTCCATCACTGCTGATGATTGAGAGTAGACTGATGGGGTGTAAGCTTTCCAAAATTTGCAGATCCCCAAAACCTAAGGCAAAAGGACTTTGGAACTACCTCAGAGTGATAAAAATGCATTTGGGCCTAACATAAGAAATTTAAGACCAAAAACCAAGTTTTGGCATTTTAAAGACATGTCTGGGCCTGTAAAAGAGCAAGGAGGTGGGTTCGACCTCTGTAAAAGCAGTTTGGTTATTGCAGTTAATTACACTGTCTGGGGAACTAGGATGATCCCACTCAAGCCCAGCAGACATTAACATTTGAACAATAGACCCTGGGAGAAGACAGTCCCACCCAAAATAACAGGCCCCATCAAACCGATTACAGGGCCCATCAGAAAACATGGATAATACAAACCACTCAGGACCATTTCATTAGAAAGATTGAGTCCAGCCTAGAAACCCAAAACATGAGGACAATTCAACTACAATTAAACAACAGATCGACAGGATGGAGCTATCCCAAAACCACTTCACACATTTACAAACCAGTTACTGTTAACGAGCCCTCACAATGACCGGGATTTGATGAGGAAGCTTCAATGGGTATAATTAAAGGCCCGTTCTCAACAGTTCAGCACGCCAGTTCTAGCAGTAAAACAGTTCAAGTTCAACAGAAGGCAGTTCTGCAGTTTTGAGTTTAATTGAAAGCCTGTTTTCAGCAGAAGTGAGGGCTGGAGTTACAGAGTTCAGTAAGGAGGCAGGTTCCACAGTTCTGCAAGAAGACAGTTACAGTTCTGCAAGAAGGCAGTTCCACAGCTCGGAAGAAGACAGTTTAAACAGAGGCAGAGTTCAACAGAAAGAAGTTCAACAAAGAAGGCCAACAGCTCCAGGAGTAGGCCAACACGCAAGAAGAGACCAGAGCGACCGCCTCAGTGACCATCGAATACCTCGCGGCAACAAGGGCCTTACGAAACTTTTTACTCAAAAGACTCTAAACCCTAACTCTCAACTGTCAAGGATTCGTTTGGTGAGCATTATCCCTGGTTCTCCAGAGCCCAACCTAGCGAGTGAAGTGGGATTGGGAGGGGTGAAGAATTCTTCTAATGTTATTTCCCTCGCTTGTACCGAAGTGTTCCCCACTTTTAGAGTGTTAAGAGTGTTTGTGTCGTGTTTTACTTTCTTGAATAAAGATCGAAATTCTTTCATCAAAACCCAGTTGTCTGCTGCACTTTTTATCACAACCCCCAAATAAGTCCAGGGTCTAGAACCAAGGGAGTGGGAGCGATTCGAACCGATCAGAAGTCAGAGGTGAAGCTGACACAAACCACCACAGGGGTGGTAATTGGCCGGATTGGATTTGTCCTGCTTTTTGTGGACAGGACATACCTGGGCAGTTTTCCCCATTGTCGGATAGATGCCAGTGTTGTAGCTGTACTGGAACAGCTTGGCTAGAGGCGCGGCTAGTTCTGGAGCACAATTCTTAAGCATGACAGCCGGGATGTTGTCGGGGCTCATAGGCTTTGCTGTATCTCGTGCACTCAGCTGTTTCTTGATATCACATTGGCTGAAGACTGACGCCTGTGATGGTGGGGACCTCAGGAGGAGGCTGAGATGGATCATCCACTCGGCATTTCTGGCTGAAGATGGTTGCAAACGCTTCAGCCTTGTCTTTTGTACTCACGTGCTGGGCTCCACTATCGTTGAGGATGGGGATATTCATGGAGCCTCCTCCTCCCATTAGTTGTTTAATGGTCCACCAGCATTGTGGCAGGATTGCAGAGCTTTGATCTGATTCGTTGATTGTGGGATCACTTAGCCCTGTCTATAGCATGCTGCTTCTGCTTTTTAGCATGCATGTAGTCCTGTATTGTAGCTTCCCCAGGTTGGCAACTCATTTTTCGGTACGCCTGGTGCTGCTCCTGGCATGCTCTTCTACACTCCTTATTGAACCAGGGTTGGTCCCCTGGCTTGATGGTAATGGTAGAGTGAGGTATATGCCGGGCCATGAGGTTACAGATTGTGGTGAAGTACAGTTCTGCTGCTGCTGATGGCCCACAGAGCCTCATGGATGCCCAGATTTGAGCTGATAGATCTGTTCTGAATCTATCCCATTTAGCACGGTGGTAGTGCCACACAACACGATGGAGGGTGTCCTCAATGTGAATATGAGATTTCGTCTCCACAATGACTGTGCGGTGGTCACTGCTACCAATACTGTCATGGACAGGTACCTCTGCGACAGGTAGATTGGAGATTGGTGAGGACAAGGTCAAGTAGGATTTTCCCTCGTGTTGGTTCTCTCACCACCTGCCGCAGGCCCAGTCTGGCAGCCATGTCCTTCAGGACTCGGCCAGCTCGGTCAGTAGTGGTGCTACTGAGCCACTCTTGGTGATGGACATTGAAGTCCCCCACCCAGAGTACATTCAGCGCCCTTGCTACTCTCAGTGCTTCTTCCAAGTGGTGTTCAACATGGAGGAGCACTGATTCATCAACTGAGAAATATATGAAAATGTGATAACCTCACCCGGAAACTCAGAGATTGCCATTAATGTATTTATGTAAAGGGTGGATATAACACAAGATTAAACACCACTTCAATCTAATTGCTTGCTTTGTTCTGAAAGTAATTAAGTGAGGTGTTTGTTTAATGGGAGGTGTAACATCTGATGGACTGTTCTAATGTGGGAAGAAGGTTAATCTGATCCTAGGAAGGAGCCAACTTAAATCTGACCAACAGGTGACCCCTGGACCAGTGATGCAAGTGTAAGAGATCCCTGGGACGAGATAAAAGACATAACTCAGGTAACCTGGTTATCCCCGCAGGAGATCCTTGCAGTGTTTTTGGGCAGAGGAGGTTGAATGACAGTTCGATGCCCATGCAGGGATATATCTTCGGCCACATGCACAGACACACACAGACTCAAACACGCACACACACAGACAGACACACACAGACTCAAACACGCACACACACACACAGACTCAAACACGCACACACACACACACAAAACGCATATACACAGACAGACACACAGACTCAAACACGCACACACACACACACAAACACGCATATACACAGACACACTCGCACACACACCCATACCCACATATACACACATAATCAAACCCAAATATGCACACACTCGCATACACACACCTAAACACACATCCTCTCACACACAGACACACAGACACACACACACAGACTCAAACAGACCTACACACACACACACACCCAAACACACACATCCACACACACACACCCAAACAGACCTACACACACACACAGACACACACACACAGACACACACACAGACACACACACAGACACACACACATACACACACACAGACTCAAACAGACCTACACACACACCCCACGCACACACCTAAACACACATATACACACACACACACTGACACACACCCAAACACACATCCTCACATCCACACACACACCCCCCCCACACACACACACACACACTCGCTATCACCTGTTTTACACCATCGATCAAAGTCGAGCTCTACCCCAAAGACTGATCAAGGCGGGGAACTCATGGCACCGTCTCCACGATTTTCGTACAATCAGCAGCCTTTGTTAAAAACCAAACGGAACCAGCACACCTTGACTGATCCCCTGCTTCCTCTTGCTCACACTTTGAGCCTCAGCCCTTCATTCAGCTCGTCCGAGTGTAATGAAGGCGAGAGTGGAATGTTGCTCCACCGCGAGCAGGATATCGACAGTGACATATCGAGAGGGAAGGAAGACCTTGAGTTCCGAGCGTGGGCATCCGCAGGAATCCTTCGAGCGGGAAGTGCGGGCCGCGTAGGTCCAGACGGAGCATCACCTGCTGACTCCGCCCGTGTCCCTCTGGGACTTTTTCATATCATTCGGGTCGAAAAACAAAAATGCAGCGGATGATGGCAATCTGAAACAAAGGCGGTAGGTGGGGGGACGGGCGGAGGACGACTTGCGCCTAACCCGTCCGTCGGGGAAACTGACGGGATCGGGTGCGACGCTGGTTTCACACCCCGCCCTGATTTTACTCCCCATTGAAGTCAATATCGGGCGGGAGTGTACTCCTCTGGTGAAGCTGTAAACAAATAAACTGTCACTGAAAACATTAAAGGAAACTTCATAAGTTAAATTAAAATTCCGTTGCCAGTGGTGATGATGCACTCCAGTCCCTGCGGTGCCCACTGGTCGCAGAAGAACATCAAACGTAGGAGCAGGAGTCGGTCATTTGGTCCCTCGAGCCTGCTCCGCCATTCAATAAGATCTGATCTTGGCCTCAACTCCACTTCCCTGCCTGCTCCCCATAACCCTCGACTCCCTTACCTTTCAGAAATCTGTCTATCTCCACCTTAAATATATTCAATGACCCAGCCTCCACAGCTCTCTGGGGAAGAGAATTCCAAAGATTCACGACCCTCAGAGAAGAAATTCCTCCTCATTTCCGATTGAAAAGGGCGCCGCCCCCTTATTCTGAAAATATGCCCCATCTCCAGGGCCACCCGGGTGCGAACGTGGCCGCGGAAGAGAGGCAGGCAGTCGGGCCGAGCGACCCCCCCCACCCCACCCCACCCCCTGTAAAGTGTAAAGCCGGCGTTCCACCGGATCCCATGGGATTACCGCCCGGCGAATCAGGTTAACATTGACCTCCGAATTCTGCAGGCCGGGCAACAGAAGCGTTGACGTTTCGGCTTGGCTTTTGAAGCAAGGGACCGCACCCCAACCGTTAACCTGTCCGTCCTGGGCCTGCTGACTGAGCCGCCGTCTGTTTCCAGTGTTGCTTTTTTATCTTTTATTTGTATCAAATTCTTGTGCGGTTCGGAGCCGAGGTCCGGTGACTTCGGAGCAGGAGGCTTCGTGTACAGGCCGGGGGGAGCGACTGAGTCGGCGAGTGAAAAGAAAGGCTCGCATTTATATCGCGCCTTTCGCAGATGCTGGGCATCCCGAAGCACTCTGGAAGCGTAGTCACTGCTGTAATGTAGGGAAGCACGGCAGTCAGTTTGAGCACAGCAACAGCAATGTGATAAATGACATTGATAATCTCTTTATCAGCTGTTGGTCGAGGGATAAATGTTAGTCAGGAGAACTCCCCAGCTCATTTTCACAGTCGTACCGTGGCATCTTTTACGTCCACCGTGAGAGGGGCAGACGGGGCCTCGGTTTAAACATCTCAGCTGAAAGACGGCACCTCCGACAGTGCAGCACTCCCTCGGTGCTGCTACTGGGAGTGTCAGCCTGGATTTTGTGCTCGAGTCCCTGGAAGTTAATAAACAGCCTCGCATTGATTGACTGGGGTGGAGGTGTGTGAGTATAACCGGCATCATTTCCTGCCTTGTCCCGGCAGTAAACTGGACTTTTCTGGGGGGAAAAAAATGTTCACGTCAGTCCTGACGTTGGTGAGTGATCAAGGGTGGGCGAGGCACAAGTCCTCTTCATAAGATTAACGGTCTGTATGCAAGACTAACATAGGTCAGAGGGACAGAGCCACTGTTTATTCCTTCTGGGTTCGTATATTTAGTCCACGGGCAGTGCCTGTTTGTTTTGTTATCCTCAAGGCTACTGGTCGCCACGATAGTGCGGAATACGATCCCCTGCTGCAAACAAATTGGGTCTGCCTTAAGTTCTGGAATTCCCTCCCTTAAACCTCTCCGCCTCTCTCTCCCCCTTTTAAGACGCTCCTTTTAAACCTACCTCTTTGACCAATGCTTTTTGGTCACCTGTCCGAATATCTCCTTGCGTGGCTGGGTGTCGATTTTTGTTTGATAGTCGCTCTCGTGAAGCGCCCTGGGGATGTTTTACTAGATTAAAAGTGCTATATAAAGGCAAGTTGTTGTTGTTGTACATTACAACAGTGACTGCAGTTCGGAAGTACTTGTAAAGCTATAAAAATGGAAACCTTTCTTTTTTTCTTTCCTCCTTTCTTTCTCTTTCATTTTCTCTTTCTCTTTCTTTCTCTTTTTTCTTCCTTCATTCCCGAGCACCTGCCATTGAGCAGACCGCTCAGCATTGACGCCAAAAGGTTGCTCAACCCAAGTGATACCTCTATCTCTCTCTCTCTCTCTCTCTCTTGTCGAGGCGAGGTCGTGTAGCTCTGCCCATCCCGGCGCTTGGCTTTGTTGCACCGAACACAATGTCCTCTCAAGTATGTCCTTTTTTTTTGCGCAATGTGTGTAACTCCCGGGATTTCGAAACCGCAGCAACTTCCTGCCACTGCCGGTCTGGTTCACTTAAGCCTGTGGCTTCCTCCCGAGGGGGGGGGGGGGATTTTTAACCCTCCCCCCGCCCGCCCGCCCGCCCGCCCCTATCCTACCAACGGCAATTTGACATTGCTGGCGCCAAGGACACGTGCCCAAAGCTGGCCAGGTCCTTGTCCTAAATGTGCTGAGCGGGTCACGGTCACATCATCGAGACCTGCCTGCACTATTAACCCCAGGCTTTGGCGCCAAAACCTGAAGGCAGCTCGAGAGCCGGGGACAGAAAAGGCCCGGCGAGGTCGGTTTGTTTGAGAAGTTTCGTAGCTTCCCTGTGGGGCAGCAGGAACAAGAGAGCTCCCGCAGGGCCCGCAAGGAGACCTCGGGCCTCCCGTGCCCCGGGCTTCCCTCCCCCTCCATCAACCGCAAGAAAAGACGTTTCGCCTGAATTCCTTATTGGATCTATTCGCGACTGTCTTATATTGATGGCCCCCTAGGTTTGGCCCCCCCCCCCCCCCC